>JACBWW010000016.1:2313334-2349520 GCA_020086605.1 Lanius collurio | reverse complement strand
AGGAAGGAAGGAAGGAAGGAAGGAAGGAAGGAAGGAAGGAAGGAAGGAAGGAAGGAAGGAAGGAAGGAAGGAAGGAAGGAAGGAAGGAAGGAAGGAAGGAGCGAGCACGGGTGTCCCAGGAGCAAGCCCAGGAAGGAAGAGGCACCCAAGCAGGGAGTCCCTGGAGCAAGCAGCACTACCTGCCCCTGTTATCCTGGGCAGCCCTACCTGACAGTGGGTGCATGGCCAGCAGGGAGGCCACCTGCCTGCTGGCGGGACAGGAACTGGTTGAGGTCCCCATTCTCCATGTACTCGGTGATCATGCACAGGGGGTCATCCGT
This sequence comes from Lanius collurio, assembly GCA_020086605.1. Taxonomy (NCBI): domain Eukaryota; kingdom Metazoa; phylum Chordata; class Aves; order Passeriformes; family Laniidae; genus Lanius; species Lanius collurio. Next base: position 2,349,200 of record JACBWW010000016.1, on the reverse strand, counting down.
GATGCACACCGCCAGCAGCCGGATGATGTTGGGGTCCTTCAGCCGCGACATGATCTTGATTTCCTTCAGAAAATCATTCCTTTCCGGAACAGAAACCACACAGATCGGATAGACAGACCCGGAGGGGCATGGTGGTGTGCACAGACTGGCCAAGAGTGCCACCTGCCTGCCCAAGCCTCCTGGGAGACCCCTCCCCTGGGACTGGGGAATGCGGGCTGCAGGGTGGGTTCAAAAGGTAGACAGGCACTGGGGAGCTGGTTAGGACCAAGGATCCTGAGGTGTGACAGCCCAGATTCCCCAGAGAGCTCAGGCATGTGGGCTTTGCAGCTGCACTGAGCATACAGCTGATGGAGACAGGGGATGCAATGCATTCCACGCATCCCAGCTCTGCTGGTGAGGCTCTGCAAGGGGGGCAGTGCTGGGGTGTGTGCACCCCTCCACCCCTACCTGGCATTCTTGTTGGCGTCTGCCCGCAGCATCTTCACAGCCACCAGCACAGGGTGGTCAGAGCTGCCATCCAAGCCCTCCAGGGCAAAGTCCTTCCCTGTGAACTTCTCCATCCCCTCCACTTCACAGAGGTGAACCTTGGGGAGCAAGGGGCAGCCATTACCTCTGCTCACTAACAGCCTTCCACAGCCCTTGTCAACTGGGAGGAGCTTTGCCTGAGAATCCCTGCTCACCTCCCCAAACTGTCCTTCCCCCAGCTTCTCCTTGAAGGTCAGCAGCTTCCTGGGGAACTCCTCGACAGCCACATCCTTGCCGGAGAGCAGGTCCATGGTGAGGGCCGGCACTGAGTAGGTGTTGCCACCTGTCACACCCTGCAGGTTCACAATGTCGGCCTCGGCGTAGTGCGGGACGCCCTCAGGGACGCTGGCCTGGGATGGCTTCGTGGGGCCACTGCAGCCTGGGATGACACAGCGGGGCCAGCCCTGCCATGGGTGTGCTGCCCTGCACCCTCTGCTCCCTGGTGGCTGCTCACACTCTGCCCCTGTCCTCCCCAGAGCCCCTGCACTGCCCAACAGGGATGCATTCCTGCAGGCATCACAGGTTGCTCCACTCCTTCCCCATCAATGGCAAACACACCCATCAAGTCCTGAGCACCAGATGAGCAGAGATCAATGCCTGACCTCCAGATCATTGAGGAAGAGGTGCCAGAGCATCCCAAGGGTGATAGAGGGACACAGCTTAGTCTGGCAGCGGATGTTGGTGACAGCTCTCAGCCACAGGCTTTGTGTGACCTTTGTATGGGGTGCATAGAGGCTTTTGCGACCTCCCCCCTCTGTGACAAAATATATGAGAGTGGCCAAAAGCTGGGGCTGGGGAGACAGGGCTGCCACAGGCTCAGGCAGGGTAGATGGCTCTGAGCATGCAGGGTGTCCTGGCTCTCACCTGTGTCCTCCTCCCCCGAGGTGAACTCGGGCAGCTTGCGGATCAGGCGGGAGGGCTCCTGGTAGTCAGGTCCCAGGGGGAAGATGCGGTCGTAGGTGGAGCTGGACTCCTGCTCGCTTGAGGAGGAGGAGCGGTTGTGGTTGAACATGCTGGATTCGCTGGGCAGGGAGAGGCTGACGGTCATTTCGTCATCCAGCATCCTCCTTGATGCCTGTGATAGCGGGGCAAGGGAGGAGAGAGGTGGGGTTCCCCACAGCATGGGCAGGATGGGGCCTCTTGTGTTCCACGGTACCAGGGATGTGCCCAAACCTCCTCTCTAGTGCCTTGTCTCTGGGGCTGCAACACCCGCCTGGGTTTGTCCTCATGTTCCCCCTTTCTCTTGTCTGCCTCTATGGAGAAGGGTTTGGCTTCATCACTTCTGTGAGTAACCTTGGTTAGGTGGTGCCTGTGGTGAGAACCCTCCACACCCAGGCTCCTCTTCCCCAGATCAGCTTCAGGACAGAAGCATGGACAAACAGGCATGTCCCAAAGCCACCATCCTGCTCAGCTAAGTCCCCTTGCCTGGGAGATGGGTGCAAAGCACAATCTTTCCAAGGAGGGGAAGGGAGCATCAGCCCTTGCATGGAGTCTGTATTCTCCATGATGAGGTCCCAGAAGAACCTGCCCAGAATGAGCCCCTGCCCTAGGGCACCTCACCAGCCACACTGCGCTTGCCCACCTTCTCCAGCATCTTCTGCCAGAACTGCCGCCACAGTATGATGACAATGATGGCCACCAGGATGAAGATGATGGCCACCAGGCAGCCGATCAGGATACGTGTGTTGCTGTCGTCTACCTTGAGTGTGGGGTCTGGCCGAAGAAGGGACAGCAAGAGCTGGTCACAGTGGAGCATGGGAAGGCCCCTGCCCCTTTCCTCCATGGCAAGGGGAACAGCCTCCCACCCAGCACAGGGTGACATGCTTCCCATGCCTTACCATAAGTGGTGGGGACCACGGGTGCCTCGGCGGGGGGCACTGAGTTGTTGTACATGGCTGCATCTGGCCAGGGAGAAGAGAACATAAGGGTGGGGGTGCCCCACAGCCCCGCTACCTCCTTGAGCCCCCCACCCAGGAGGGCCTGGTCTCCACGGGGCTCAAGGCAATGGGTACCTGACTGGAAGGTGATCTCACTGAACATCATCCAGGTGTCAGCAAAGTAGTACTGGCACTTGATGGCACTGGCCATGCGGTGGAGCAGGGGCACGGTGACAAAACGGGCGCTGGGGTTCACATCATCCAACACCAGCACTGAGGAGATGGCGCTGGGCTCCCACTCGCTGGCATCAGCACGGAAGTAGCACTGCACCTCCTTGAAGATCTTCACTCCTTTGGCGAACATGTTGTTGCAGTGGACCTGTGGGGCAGCCTGTCAGCACGGCCACCGAGGGGCACGGGGATGGGTGACAGGGCGGGGGGGGGTGGACCTTCATGGCAGTGAAGTTCCTGATGCGGTCAAACTCGAAGGTGATCTCCACGTAGCCGCCAGCCGTGCTCTCATTGCGCCAGCCCACGTAGTCGTAGCCCGGCCACACGTGGTACTCGTGGGTCTGTGTGAAGTCATCCAGCCCCGACACCCCGTCCGTCAGCTGGCCCAGGCCCTCTGTCATGCTGGCACATGCAAGGGGACAGAAGGAGTATGACTTTCACCAACCCCACAAACCTGCCACCACCCAGCACCCCCTGGCAGCTCCTCACAGGCTCTGGGACGCTCGGGGGGAAGTTTGTTCTTAATGTTCTCTCTGGAAAAGGCTGTGGGGAGCCAAATATGGGGTGCAGCTAGAGAAAGTCCAAGAGAAGGGCTAGGGCTGCTTTCCCCATAAAGCTGTTCCCCTTGTGATGTGCAGCCTCCACAGGCTGGCCATGTCCCCCACCTCAAGGACACCACAAGCATTTGCTCTGCTGAGGATCAGCACATCGGCCTGACAACACGGGGAAGAAACAGCCCCCTCACCTGCTGCCCACGTGGCACCCAGTCCTCACCTGTACCCGAAGGCCCCATCGTACACCGAGTCGTTCAGGTAGATGACGGTGCCCCCAGGAAGGATGAGCTGCTGCCCCACTGGTGCATTGTAGGACACCAGCCCGTCTGCAGGGAGGGAAGGGTAAGTGCATGAACACCCTGCCAACCCCTGGTGCTGCAGGACAGACAGTCCCCACTAGGACAGCCAGCACCCTGGGTGGGCACTGGGGACACAGGGACAGGCACAGGACCGGACCACCCACCCAGCCAGACACAGCCGTACAGCTCCACGCGCAGGCAGACGCTCATGGAGTGGTCAGTGACAGGGATGAACCGCACAAAGCGAGCGATGAGGGGCGGCTCCAGGTCCTTGAGGACGATGTCGTAGGGGTTGGTGTTTCCATCCAGCACCTGGAGAGAGAGGAGCACAGTGGGGATGGGCAGGAGGAGACTCCTCACCTACCATCCAATGCAGCCCTCACCGGCCTCCTCACCTGCTTCCCGTGCCGGTTCCTCCAGGAGATCCAGCGGGTGCCATCCCGGCTGTAGTTGATTTTATACATGGGGGCAAACTCATTGCCATGGCCCTCGGCGTGGCGCCCCTGGGTGCCCACCAGTGTGATGAAGTGCAGGGCGCGCAGGTCAATCTGCAGGAACTCCTTCAGGTCATTTGGCTCCACTGCAGTCTTGGGGCACCAGGCTCCATCACCATCCTCTGAGTCCAGCCTGTGAGCCCAGAGTGGAGGAGCTGTTTGCAGGTGGCCAAGGCCAGCCCTGTGTGCCCCTTCTCCCTCCATGCCAGCCCAGCCCCCGCCATGGCTATTGCAGGAGGGTGCTCACACTCACCGTCCATACTTGGCGGCCGTGGAATCAGACCACTGGCTGGAGGCTGAGATGTCCTCGTCAGGGATGTGCCCACCCGACATTCCCAAGGGGTACCGACACACCGCTGCAATGAGACCGGCAGGATGCTGAGCAGGAGGGAATCCCTCCTTGGCTCCCCAGTCGAGCTGAAAATGGCTTGGGCTTGGGCACATCCACCCCAGGGCAGCACTCTCCATCCCTCTGGCTTACAGAGAGGACAAAGCAAGGATGGGACAGTCCTGCCAAAGCAGGCACCTTCCCTGTCAGATGGAGCCTCTGGCCAGAAGCAGATGCCAGCCCAGCTCGAAGTGAAGCGGGAAGAAGGGGAGGTGGTGCTCCAAGGGCTGACAGGCACACCGGGTCCTGTCCCCAGGGATCTTGTCAGCCTTGCTCAGCTGTGCTGGAGAGCCTGTGAGCTGGCACTGCTGTCCCCATGAGCTGAGCTCCACAGGGCTCAGCCCAGAGACCACTTGCCCAAAAACCTCACCAACAGCAACTGTGCCATGCTGCCCTGCTGCTCCCTTGTCCCTGCCTGGGGGAACAAGTGACAAAGACAGGCACTCATCCTCCCTGCTGACCCCTGAGCTCCTGGCCTGGCTGAGAGTGGAAAAGTACCCGGGGTGGCAGGCGGGCTGCACCCCCGAGTGGCAGCCGACTCCCTCAGCACCGCATCCTCGCTGCTTCACAGAAGTTATTTTTTCACGCCTGGCTGCCAAGAGCACTGCTGAAAGGGCGCTTGTTTGGCCATGTTTACTGTCTGGCTGCCGGCTCCAGCCCACCGCGCTCCCTCCACACACTACCCCGAGCAAACACCCGCACCGAGGTGGCAAGGACCAGGCAGGACACTGTGCCTGGGCCACCTCCAACCCCTATGGCTCCTGGCTCACCTGGCACTGCTCTGGCAAGGAACCCACATCTCATTGTGCCAACACCCCAGGGACACTCACACAGGGACACCTCACACAGGGACCATACCCTACATCAGGCAGAGGGATGAGCGCATCTTTATCCTAAGCATTGGCAGAGTGGGAGTGTCTCTTCTTGTCTCCTGCTCTCCCACTCATGATGCTCTGCAGAGCACAGCTCCCACTGAATTCCCATTTAATTCTTGCCAAGCATGGAGCCAGTCTATGTTTTTTGTCTTGGTGGTAACAATCCTGGCCAGGCAAATACAATTCTGCCAGCTATAGATGCCTCCAGGAGAAGCAGGATTGCCTCCCTAAGCATCATGCAACCTCCAGGGAAGACCCAGCTAACTCCTCCCGCAGACGGAAGAAGCCTTTGAAGGGAATTGTTACAGGGACTCCCTGGGGAAACCCTGGGGAAACCCTGGGAAAACCTGGGCTCTGTCCATCCCTGCAGCACGGGATGGGGCTAAGCCCTGCAGGAACAGCCATCTAAACACAATCCTGCTGCCAGCCGGCGCAGTGTTGTGGTTTCTGAGCAGAAGCCAGGCACCCAGTCAAGCCACTTTGCTAAAGCCAGTCTTGGTTCCGTGCAAAACCACCAGAGAAGGCACAGCCCAGCAGAGAAAACAATACCCTGGCACCTGGCACCCTCCAGCCTCAGCAAGCCCCCAGGGGAAGGGCCCCACTCAGAGCCCAGGGCTCTGGCTGTAGTGCTTTGCCATGTCCAATGCCCTGCCAGCTGCCAGTGGCAGGACAGCACCCGTGGCACCCAGAGGGAGCTCTGCAGGTCACTGCAGGTGCCCAAGTGAGGTGCAGGACAGCAGAGTGACCAGGCAGGTGCAGGCTTGGGAGGCTATCGCATACTGCTGCCTGAGCTGAGAGAGTCCCAGAGGTGACAGGGATGATGCGAGCCCAGACTGGGCCATCTGGCAGGAGCAGCGACCAGGGAAATGAAATTATGGCACCTGCATGCACCTGGTCCCTGTCTCACTTACCGGGGTTGACCTGGGCTCTCGCAGCCTGTGGGATGTGCAGCAGCAGCAGGGGCAGCAGGGGCAGCAGGGCAGCTCTGGGGATGGCCGACATGTCGGCAGTCCTGTGGAGACAGAGCCGGGGCTCATCACGCTGGGGCAGCTCAGGAGTGGGCAAACAGCAGCCCCGCTGGGGCGGCCAGCTGAGCATCGGAGCACTTCTCCGGCAGGAGACCCCATGTCCCCACCTCAGCCGCGCAGGAGGAGCAGAGCCCCAAGCCTCAGATCTGTGGTGGTGGTGGTCACGGGGAGCCTGGCCACCAGCCCTGGGAGCCATGGTGTGCCACATCCACGTGGAATGGCCACAGGACCCGCGGGAAGCTCCCCGGGCTCTGCGCCGCGGGGCACAGAGGCTCTGGCTGGGCCGCCCACCCTCGGCCGCCTTTGAAAGCAAGAAGTTGCCCAACAATGAGACAGTAATAGCAGGGTGCTAGAGCGCTTTCCCTGCCTGCTGGCTGCGGAGGGAGGAGAGCAGATAATCACCCGAGATTTGCAGCGTGTTTACTGTGACAGCTGCCCGTGGCAGAGCGGACCCCAGGGACACCTGTGCCACGGAAAGCTGTGACAGAGGGTGTGGGAGCCAGGGCGCACCCGCTGCCTCGAGGGGAGCGCGGGATGGGGCTGGAGGGCACCTGGGGGTCCTGGGAATGGGACTCGGCCCGCAGCATGGGGAGAAAAAGCGCTGGTGCTGCTGGGGCTTCTCGTCGGAGGGGTCAGCCCAAGGCAAAAGGGGATCTCCCCAGGACTTGCCTGCCCTTGTGTCAGGGCTGTCACCACAGCCATCGCCTTGGCTCCAGCCAGCCCTCAGCTGCCAGGATCCCTCAGTGCCCGAGCAGCTCCCACTGGGCCCACACACCTCTGGGTAACCACCATGGGGCTCAGCACCGTGCTGGGGGATAGACCAGGGACACCCCTAAACATCTCCAGCCCTGCCCCAGGCTCCCTGAGCTCCCCTTATTTGCCAAGAGAACACTTCACACCAGCACCAGGTTGCAACTAGTTTTCTTACTATTAAAAAAGGCTGTTTTAATCTAGTTTAAACTCACATTAACCTTTGCAAGATCAACCTACTCACCTGGGGGTTGAAGAGACCACAGCTCCTGGCCAAATGGGGCCTGGCTGCTGGGCCAAATCCCAGCCAAGCCCACCATACCAGTGATATCTGTCCTGGTTGGCACATCCTTGAACCAGCCCAGCACCACTGACCCTGCAGGTGAATGCCTGGTTGTGTTCCTGCATCGCCCCACTGCTGTGTCCCCACCACCAAGAGAAAGGCCAAACACACCCAAACCAGCTGCCCCATATGATATGCCCACATCACACAAAGCCAGCTGGGATGCGCTGGATATGGCCCTGGTCACTAACAAAGCTGGGGTTTGGCATGGCAGGAGCGAGACCGGGCCTTGCTGTGGCCACACCTAACACCCAAGGGGAGAGTAAAACCCCAGGAGCTGCCACCTGCACTCTGCTAGAGGCTTTGTGCACCTCACAGCACCCTGCTGGATTGCTGGGGGACTCTGCCAAATGCCACGAGCTCTGCAGGAGGCACAAGTAAACACCTGCATTTGGGATGATTTCCCCCTTTATTCTATTTTTTTTATTTTTTGGAAAGCACATACGTGGTTGCTTTTTTTTTCCCCTATTCTCAGCTGGGAGACTGTAGCTAGCTGCAACTAACTCAGCTGCAACTGGGAATTTCAGCTGCATTGCCGAGAGGCACACGCAGGAGGCTCCTGTGTTTGATGGTAGCCAGTTCCCCCCAACATTAAAGTCTTAATTTCCTTCTGCATTCCAAAAAATATCCAGGGATGTTTTTTCCCCACTATTCTTTCAGGCTGAATAAACTCTTTAGGCATCAGGATACCAGATGCTGTAATCTCCTGCAGGGAATGCATTTACATTTAGTCTAATATAGGGAAATCATCCTCAGGGGAGTGGGGCTGGGGGACAGTGTGTGTGGGGACAGTGACTTGGGCCACAAGGCTGGGGGCTAAGGGACACACGGTCAAACACACGGGCAGTAGTGGGAGCCCAGCTGGAAATCAGTTTTGTTCCACCAGCCCTGAAAAAGGGATGGCGTTGCAAGGTTTTGCCTTAAAATGTTTGCTGAAAATTTTCAATCACTGGAAAGTTTTAGTGCAGAGAGTTTTTGGAGCCCCTCCCTGGCATCGTCTGGGGTTTGAGTTTCCCTTGGCTGCTGCTTTTTTTTTGTTTTGTTTTCCCTTTTTATTTCCCTCCTTCCTTATTCCACTGAAATAACCAAGGGAAATAACTGGGGGCAAAACTGAATGCACACTTGTTAAGAGACAAACCCCTCCTGGAGCCATAGTCCCTCTTGCCCTCAGCCTGTGCCAGGTGAGGTCCCCAGCTGGGCGAGGTCCCCAGCTGGGCACTGCCACCTTTGCTGGCACTGGAAGAGCATCATCCGTGGGGAGAGGGCTGGGTGGCAGCAGCCTGCACCCTCTGTGCACACAAGGTCCTGGATACGAGGCTCCCGGGACTTCTAGGGCTCCTGTTGCAGAGCCCCTGTCCTCACACAGGGCTAGGGCTCCCATCCTGCTGGGATGGCAGCCAGGTGGGACACATCAAGACCACACTCAGGGAATGTTCTCGAGTGACAACAGGCTCCCTGTGACCCTGGCCCAAGGGAGTTGGGATAAGGGGGTTCAGAATCGCTGCCCCAGCTGGCACTACAGCCCCCAGCATGCTGTGCCGCTGGCACAGCCTTGGCGGGAGCACAGTGCAGCATGCCGGGACCCGTAGTCCCCTTCTTCCTTCCAAAAATGCCATTTTAGACCTTCTCCGGGCTGGATGCAGCCCCATTTTCTGCAGCAGCAAGCACCTCCCCAGCCACGGCCTCGCTGGCTCAGCCTGGGGCATCGCAGCCGTCCGGGATGCGAGAAGCAGCCAGCACGTCCCCATGGCTCCAGCTGCCCTGGAGAGACCAGCCAGGAGCGCAGCTGGGGGCCTGGGGACACCATCCCGTGGGTGCTGCATCCAGCAATGCTCCCCAACAGCTGAGAACTCCCAGCCCTGCTCCACGCTTCGTGCCGTGGCATCGTCCCGCCGCAGAGAGGGGCTCCACAGCATCGCTCCAACCCACCCAAGGCTGGGGAGCCACCAGTGGGTGCCCGACACCAGGACTGGGGCACGATGCTCGCAAACATCAGAGCAGTGGCCTTGTGTTCCCCTCCGCAGCGTGACCGGGTGCCTGGCTGGGGGACCCTGGGGACAGCAGGGCCTCTCTGGCTGACCAGGACTGCCGCCAGCTGTGCCAACAGACACATAGGCGGGAGCTGAGGAGGAGCACCAGGAAACACTGGCCTGGCACGAGGCACGGGGTGGAAACACTGGCACTGGGGGGTCAGATGGCAAAAAGGGGTCAGTTGTCACCTCCCCGAGTGAGGACAGTGCCCTGTTGCTGCCCAGACCCTTCCCAGGCAGACCCATGCCACAGCCCCTCTGCCTGGGCTCCGCCACGGAGCACACTTGAACCACCCCCCGAAACCCCCAAGCCGAGGAGGGTCCAACACCTCCCAACACGGTCGAGAGCAACTCACCAGAGTGGGGCGGCGGCCAAGGGCGGGTGGGCTCCTCGCCCCTCGCCCGGGGAGCCAGGCGAGGAGCAAACTTCCCCGGGCTGATGCAAGATGCCTCTGGGAGCTCACTCGCATTCTGCGGATTCCTGGGAGCCGGCCAGAAATCCCACAATCCTACATCTTGCACATTTGGTTTCAATTAGGGAGCGGAGAGGGGGAGCCAGTCAGCGATCTGGGCTGGCTTTTTGGCGGAGGTTATTTTCCTCGGCCCGAGGGAATGCGCGCAAAGCTATAATTTACAGCAAAACCCATTCATAGTGCAAGAGAAAAAATAAAAAAGGCCCCGTGGCCAGCAAGGGAACTTAAAGCAATAGGCAACGTTTCACTTTCCAATGCTTGCCCTGTGGCTGTGGCATGGCACGTGTGTCCAGGACCCTCCACCTGCACTGTGGGGCTGGGTGGGACACCCCCAAAATACAGGCGATGGGGACCCTCCACAAGACCCCAAAGCTGGCCCAGAGGGTCCCACATGACTACCCCTCCCCGGGCCCCTGGGGCAGGGTTTGGGACGCCTGCACGAGCACGCGTGGCCAGGACAGCGGCCAGAAGCCAACCTGCCGAGCACAGGGCACGGGATCAGCTCCCCGAGCTCCACACAGAGCTGGGGGCTTGACATCATTTCCAGGCACTAGCTTGGCACAGTGGCCACTGGCTACGCAACCCGGCAGGGAGAAAATAATAATAATGGGTTCATGTTAATTTTCCTGCAACAGTGAAAACCACAATCAAAGGGTTTTTTTTTCCAGACTGTTTTGGCTGTACTTTATTCCACTCTTATATTATGGGAGGGAAGTAGCACCACTGGCAGCAGGCCAACAGCTCCCTAAAAGGCTTTTCTGTCCCAATAGACACCCCAAAGCCCCAGGGCTGTAGCTCTGCTCCTAAACCAACCTCTTTGCCATACTCTTAGCCCGGAGTTTCCAGACAAACCAACTAGATCACAGGCAGGGGAAGCCACCCACCACCCACAGCACATTGCCAGTGACACTGGGGACCCTCATCACTGCCATCAGAGAGGGGCTGCAGCACCCACTGAGCCAGGAGAGTGCCCAGGGTGATAGAGACAGGGCACAGCTTCCTCCAGGCTGGCAGGGAGCAGGTCAGAACAGCGCCCCATCTGCTGCCCAAGGAAGAAGCACAGGCTTCCCTACATGTCCGCCAGCACAAACACCAGCCAGCTCTGCTCCACTCCCCTCCTGCTACCTGGAATTGGTGCTCAAATAACTTGGCAGCTGCCAGCACCCCGTCACTCCGTCCCAGGACCTAATGCAAAGGTGGTGGTCTACAAAGCCAAAGAGCCAAAGCGTCGGCCACACACAGCCCAGCCAGCCTGTGGTGAGCCAGCAGCAGGCATAGTGCCAGCCAGGACCCCCCATACAGCCCTGGTGGCCCAGGCACAGTGCCCAGGGAACCGAGTACTTGGCAGAGCCTAGGATGCCCAGCAGCCACCTAGGGGGGGAATGTGGTGACTTCCCCCAAGAGGGAGTGGTTAGGGTCCCCTTCCCAGTCCTGCAAGTCCCCAGGCAGCCCTGGGGCAGTAACAGGCTGTGACCACATCAGGATCAGGAGAGGAGCTGGCCAAGCTCTATCCTTCTTCCCCAACAGAGGGGGAGGCAGCAGCGCTGCTCTGCCAGAGGGAATCAGACCACACTCCGTGGTAGTGGGCTCTTGTACAAGCCAAAGAGCCCTCTCCAGGAAAAGCAGAGGGCACACAGCACTGGTTGAAGGCTCAGGGCCAGGCTGGTTTCACCCTCAGCATGCCAACAGTGCAACGCACTTGCTTGTTCCTACCTGCTCAAGGCTTGGCACTGTTTGCAGAAATGTAAGAGGAAGGTGCAATTCTCAGCTTCCTCCAGGAACACCCCAAATGAGCACTGCGGGGCTGAGGCCCTGTCTGCAGCCACCCCAGGCAGCAGCCCTTGCACTTGGCATGATGCAGTCGGCTCTCTGAAGCCTCTTGGTGTAAAGTCACTGTTACTCAAACACCACCAGATGAGACAAACATGAGGGATTCAGAGTTTAATTAAATGGGTGCTTCCAGTTGTGCAATATACAAAGGATGACCAAAAGGGAGAACAAGGGCAATGGCAAGGACCGTATTAAAAAAAATTGTCCTGTAGATTTAAGAAAAATAAAAATTCAAGATTAAACCCACCCCCGTACCATAAAAATCATCTCTCTGCATGTACAATGACTATTACTATATACATGTTTAAAAATAAATGCCCACAGCCTGGAGTGCAAAGAGCAGCACCACAGCTATGCTTTATGGCAGGGGAATCCATAGTGTTTGGTTTTTAAATTAAAATATAAATAGAACCATACAACGTGCCAAGAACTGAGTGGGTTAAATCCTCCTCTGCACAGGGCAGGAGCGAGCAGGACCAGTCCCTACTAGGCCCAGCTATCAACCTTCATGTGTGTGAGTTCCTGGCAGGATGGCAGCCCTGCCTGGGCACCATGCTGCCACTACATCCCGTTCTTCACCAGCTCATGGATCCCGTCCTCATCGATGATCAGAGGCGTGCGGAACTCCCGGTCCTTCACATACTTTTCCAGATCCTACAGGAATGAGAAGTGGCTCATTAGGAACACACCGCACATCATCTGCTCTGCTGAGCTGCTCACAGGTGGCTCTGCTCCCCTCCTGTGCTGGCAACTTGGGGGGCACCACCCCAAAAAGCTCCCCAGTGAATTAGTCACACTTTTGTGGCTTATCCCCTCACATGTGTGCCCTGCCAACCCAGTCCATCTGCAAGGGCCCCTCCCGAGCTCTGCAGAGCCAGTACTCACCTCTCCTCCGTAGGAGACAAGCGGAGAAATTTCACACTGGATTGGCAGGTCGTTTGCATCCTTCAAGCTGCAGAGAAAAAGACACAGTCAGGAGAGTTAGGTATGTCCCACTGGGGACACAGATGGGGCCCAAGCTCTGCCGAGGCCAGGCGCAGGGTCAGGGGCTGTCTGGGCCCAAGCAGACCCCGCCAGCACAGAGCTGCCCTGGGTTAGTCAAGCCTTGCGTGCTCTCTACAGAGGAGCGAGCTAAAGTTTAGATACCAGCAGCAACTGAAAGGGAAAAGAGCTTTAGATGGGGCTTTCATGATGCCTTTCCATGTGTGTAACTACAGCAGTGCCTGTGCCCCCAGCCTCCCTGCTTTTGATGCTGCATGGAAACTAGTCACCCCTCCTTCCTTCTTCTCCAGCATCCTGGGGTGAGCTGAGGTGCACCCACAGAGCACCTTCCCATTTGGCTGGACACAAGAGGTCTTTCTTTAAGCCCTCTTTTGCTTATAGCACAGCCTGAGGACACAGGGTAAGCCTTTCTGCTCACTCAGAAATACTCCCGGCAGCTCCTCCTGCCTTTGCCTGTTAGATCAACTGCCTTGGCTCCTCTGCTCTGCCTGTGAGCTGCAGCTGATGAGCAAAATGTCAGAACCACACCAGAGTTGCCCACTGCAGCAGCACTGCTGGGCAGGGGCCTGTGAGGTGTGCCTGACCCTGCTCCTGCTGCCACCAGGCTTCATAGGATCCGCTTGGATGATCCCAGGATCCAGCTGGCATGTAAGTCTGGGCATGGAGCCAACAAGGAGCCACGGCAGCAGCACCCCAGGGTGCCCCTTCCCAGCCACTGGCCACAGCAGCCAGGCAGGATGCCATCTGCCATAACACTCCCTTCACTCAGGTTGAAGCTCGTTCCTGCTGTCACGCACTCACTCAGCTACCTCCTGTCCCAAATGTGAGTAAATAAAACTCACCCATTCCAACCCATTCTGGTATTTGCCTTGGAGTTAGATTCAAGATAGTTGTTTTAAAAAAAAAAATTGACATTAACTGGCAATGAAGGGTAAATGTAGGACAAGGTGCATCCTTTCTACACTGTAACTAGTGTGATGGCCTATCATAAGCCTGAAAACACCTGGAGTCTGGAATTAAAACGGAGATAAAACAGCTGTATTCCACCAGAAAGTACCTGAAGATACAGCTTCTGAGGGGGGGAAAGTAACCAGATTGCTTAGTCTGTGAGTCATTCACACTCACCAGCTCTAAGTCCCAGCACGCCTGTGCCCACAAAACACACTGCCGCTAACAGAAGAGTTAAAGCTTCCCCGTGTATTCCCGTAAACTTCCACACACTGAGCCAGGGGCTTTCCCTGGTGTCATGGTCTGGATCTTCCAAACTCAAGAGCTGGAGTCACACAAAGCCCAGCTGGCTGCTGCGCTCAGATTCACACATGCTACATCAAAGCCTGCCTGATGTTTGCTTCATGTTTTTAATCCTGTTTTGGTCTGCCTCGACACCTGGCGGCCATCAGGAGATGACAGCGATCAACAGCTCTGAGATCGGCCGGGACCCATCCGTGCCGTGCTGTGACAAACAGGGGAGTGTCATCAAAGGACGTGCCGGGGTGTTTGCCAACAGCATCCTGCCTACAGGGTGACCTTTGGGGGCTGCTGCCATCCTGCATCTGTACTGACAGCATGAGCCCCATCCCGTTATCCCCACCAGCTCTCCCTGTGGAAAGGAGCCCAGCAGGGAGCAGACCTCCCTGCGCCCACCACCAGCAGAAGCGGCATCCACCGTGCCCAGTGGTGACATGCCCCACCGCCAGCATGCGGCCCCCAGCCCCCAGCCCCGTTAGCCTGGCACGCTGCTGCGCCTGCAGCCCGTTAGTCCCTAAGCACAGCCCCGCCACCATGCACCTGGGACACGTATAGTTACTTGTCATTGACATCTGCTGGGCTGGCAGCTGACCTTCCATTTGTGACACTACACGGGAATAAACAAGGGTTAGCAAGGGGGGGGAAACCAGAGCAAAACGAGTCTGGGCTTTGCTGATCTCTAAAGAAGGTGGTGGGAAGTCCTGTGGTTGAGGGGTGATTTGATGCCAGCCTGGCTGCTACACGGATCTGCTGGTGTGCTCTGGCTTTACAGAGCCACCTCCTCCCTCCAAAGGCAACCTTGCTTGTGCAATGAAGGCTGGCAGAATTCAGTTCACAGGTGTTGAGTGAGCACCATTCCTGTTGCCACCACACTGCCCACATCCAGCTCTGCTCCAGATCATCCAGGAGAGAGGATCCACAGCTGGTTGCTTCAGTGAGAGTTATCAGTGCTGGGATTGGCTTGTGCTTGATGTCCAGCCCAAAAAGGATGCAGAAGTGACACGAGAAGCAACTCACCGAGGGATGGCAGGGATGCGTGTGCCATTTTCATCCACGAAGTGCCCCCCTGCATTGAGAACCCAGCAGTGGTGAAGGGACATCAAGGCATGTCGGGCTGTGGTGGGGTTGTCCTTGCCATTCTGGCTGTCTGCGTTCTTCAGGGGAGAGAACTCATCCTCACGCAGCACCTCGTACACCACGAACTTCCTGGGGGGAACACAGCGTGGAAGGGTTGGCTTTGGAAACTGTGGCTGCTTCATCACTGGCTTCTCCCCTGCCAGGGTGGCTGAGCAGCACCCAAGGCCCTCCCCCAGCCCACATCCATAGGCTGTTTTCATAGCCATGCAGGAGGGAGGGGAGGGCCTAGCCTGTAGGGTCAGCAGATGTTCTTCTGGCCAAGGAGCGGGGCTCGGCCAAGCAAGAGGCATGCAGCTCCCATCCCTCCAGCTGCTCGTGTACCTGCTCACCTCCAAGCACAACCATCCGCTGCTGCTGGACAGCACAGCAGCTGGCATCCTATCCTGATCCCAGGGCACTGCCAGTGGGCCCAGCCTGGCACAATCCCAGGGGCTCCCAGAGCTGCCCCAGGGAGAGCCAGCAGCCTGGTCCCCACAGAGAGTAAAGGACATACTTGGAAAACTGGAAGATGTCAAAGACGAACTTCTCCATCTTAATCCCGTTGGGTTTCTCGGGCTGGATTAGCTGCCCTGTAGTGATGTCCACATGTGGGATCTTCTTCTCAGCCACGTGGTGCTGCAGTTGTGGTTCGTAAGTGCTGCAATGGGCCAAGAAAGAGATGTCACTCACTTGAGCAAGCCACATCCCCAGCTCAGACACCACTGCACCAGAATGGCTGCTCTGCTCTGGCCACCCCACAGCAGCCAGGAGAGATGGCCCCACATGCCTGCACTCTGGAAGCAGCATCCAGATATGGCCCAGAAAAACCTCATCTCAAGGAAGGGATTGTGCACAGAGGTGGGGGTCAGACAGCTGTGCAGGGGGTAGACGTGGCATCATCCCAGCATGCCTGGAGCTCAACCAGCAGAAAGCAAAGCACAGCCAGCTCTGCTCCACACCAGCCCCTCAGCACCTGAATTCCTGTTCCAGCACCTCAGCAGGCCCTTACTTGACCACATCTTTCAGGAAGGCAGTGGTGAAGTAGTGATTGGCGATGTTGCCCGCATTGAAAAGCAGCCGCCCGTCCGGGCCCCGTTTCTGGGCAGTGGCCAGGGAGATCTCGCTGTACTCCACCACCTGGTACACGCCGTCCACCCGGCACACCACGCCCACCGGCTCCGTGGGGTTGGTCTTCTCCACCACCTGCCCGAGGGAAGCACTGTCAGGGAAAAGCACCCAAAGCCCCACACTTCAAACACACTCCCTTGTAAAAAGCAGGCCCTGACCAGGCTTTTTCCTCTGCTGGGATAGTGATGCTGGAGCCCTCCCCTCCCAGGTGCTTAGGGCAGTAGGGATTAGAGGAGGCTGAGATGGCAGGGCTGGGGGACAGGGTGTCAGACACACCCAGAGGGCACAGGCAGGCTCGGGCACCAAGCCAACACACACCCGGCAACAGGCACAGCTATTTTTAGCCAGCTTGCTGCACACAACCAGAAGGTTGCTGGTTCAGCAGAGCCATCTGCCTGACCCTCCTCCTCCTCACACCTCTTACACCTCCATCCATGCATGGGATACCCCAGCAAATCCCTACCCATCACTGTCACCACAGACGGGGTGGCATGCAGGGGCACAGGCCTTTCTCCTTTCTGCATGCTAAGGTTTATTTCCTCTTTCTTTCACACAGGCCAGGAGGAGAAATTGCCTTCCCTTTCTCAGCTTACTCTCTGAAAGCTTCAAGACCAGTAAGTCCTTTCACCTGTTTGCCAGAGCCAAGCCCAATGCAAACAAAACCTTCGGCTGTCAAGCCAGTCTTTAAGTAAAGCTTTGAGTGTGCAATGGCCTATCCACAAGACATGGGGCTGGCTTCAGCGTCAGCTGCACCCACCATGTCCTGGTCTGGTGCCCAGGATGTCAGGCTGAGGACAGCTGGCAGCCTATGGCAGGATCCTGTCTGCCTGTGCTACCCACAGCCACCCGGAAAAGAGCTGCCCAGCATCCGGGTGCGAGCCTGGCAGCTACACAGGGCTCCCAAGCAGCCCCTTGGCCTCAGGGACTAGGGGACCTCTGAGCCCTGGGCCTGTTGGTGCCACATTCCTGTAAAAGGCAGAAAAGCAGTGGCAGGCGGGGCTCAGTGATGCCCTACATCCTCCAGGACTCCAGGGGCAGGCAGGACTACCTGAGGGGCAGGTAGGATTTTGGCAGCACATGTTACTTCACCAGTGAGCTCCAGGTACTTAGCTATCCCTCCTGGTTGTGGCAAGCCAGCAAATGAAGGGCAAAAAGTCAGGGAAGCCAGGCAAGGAGCAGGACAGACCCCAGCTCTGTAGAAGCACTGCCTGCCTACTCCCAAGACCATACCTTGGCCCCACAGTCCGCTCCCTTCTCCAAGCAGAACCCGATGAACCTCGGGTCAGCCACCTTCACCAGGATGTTGTCCACGCAGTAGACATGGACACTCTGCACCCCCCTCCGCTCCATGTCATCCATGATGCCGTGTGAGCCCAGGGCCCGGTACAGGCCCCCGTTGCCATCTGCAGAGGGAACACACCACTGGGGCTGCAGCAACGCCCTGCTGTCCCGCCAGCCACCCACGCTCATCTTCCTTCCCCACAGGCTGATGTGGAGGGTCATCAGCCCAGCTGTACCCCACCCTGGTCCTCCCTGCCAAGACAGACGCCTCCCAGCCTGAATCAGCCATGGGCCAGGTCACACTGAAGACTGCCTTGGGCAGGCTGCAGCTCCTCATTTGGTCCTCAGCACCATGTCTCACCCCTCGCCACCTCTCCTGTCAGCTGCTGGCCACCAACCTGGTGCCATAGCAATCTTGCCCTTCTCCTCCAGCAGGATTTTCCCATCGAATCCCAGGGCAGGCAGCATGCCCTGCTGGAAGAAGATGACATTCTCCTTCTTCAAGCCAAAATACCGATGTTTCTGGAAGAATTCCTTGGTGGACTCCATAGTACGGCCACTTGTCATGATGTACCTGTTGCAGAGTAAAAGACACCCAGTGAGCAGGAAAGAGAGGCAGGATCTCACACTCCTCATCCCAAATGTGGGGAATACTCAGGACATGCTTTTCCCCCCTCCATACTTAGGAGGATCTGACCTACTGTGGTCCCATTGCTTTGGCAAGCCAGTGAAGGTTTTAACCCTTCCTTACAACACATATCTCCAAAACTATACACCACCAGCTGCAGTGACTGGCTCTTGTCTTGTCAACAAAGCACCTTGTTCCCTCGTCTCCCACCTTGCAAGGCTGCTGTCCCACATGGGGACATGAAAGCCTTTCCCAAGGGCCGTGGGACTGAGTCCGACAGCTTGAGACCTGCCAGTGACACCCTGAGCCTTGAACCACTCACTCTAAAGGGCTAGCAAATTGCTGGCATCAATAGGGTCTATGCCAGCCCATGGTCCCTGGGCTACCAAGGGACTCTGCATCAATCCAGGGGCTACTAAGGGGAACAATACCAAGCCAGGGTAACCTCGGCCTGCCAAAGGGAACTGCACCAACCCAGCGGATTGCGGGCTGCTGACACCCAGAGGGCTATACCAATCGATGGGGCCTTGACCCAGCAGCGCTAGCTAGACCCTTCTGACACTCCACGAGCCCTGTCCCCCCGAGGCCGGGACTCACCAGGGGATGTGGCAGGGAGTGCCGTACTGCCCCTCCGCCAGCTGCTGCAGCCGCCGCAGGCGCTGGGCCTGGAGGTGGAAGAGGGTCTTGCGGGAGGGCAGCCCCACGTCGCACATGCCCTTGGGGTAGGGGACACCGAGGCGGGTGCCCTGCCCGCCGGCCAGCAGCAGCGCGGCCACGCGGCTCCCCGCGATCTCCGCCAGCCCTGGGAGAGCAGACACGCGTGGGGCCCGCCGCGCCGGCTCCGCGCCGCGCCGAGCCCCGCCGCCCCCCGCACCTACCGCGGCTCTCCCAGCGCGGCACCAGCCCGCGGTCGCGGGAGGCGCTGCCCAGCACGTCCCGCGGCACCGGCTCCATGCGCGCGTCCAGCCCTGCCGCCGCCCCGCCGCCGTCTCCGCGGGCGCGGAGGAAGAAGCGGTTGATCTCGGCCACGTCCATGTGGCACAGCTCGGCCGCCAGCGCCCGGCGGGCCGCGCCGTCCAGCTCGGGCCAGAAGCGCAGCACATGGTCCTGCCCGGCCGCCGCCAGCCGCTCCCGCAGCTCGGCCGCATCCCCCATAACCGCGGCCGCCTCCATCCCGCCCGCCGGCACCGCGGGACCACCGCCCCCCGCCGCCTCTTTATAGCCCTCCGCCAGCCAATGGCCGCGCCCCGCACCACGTGGTGCGCACCGCTCGCCCAATGGGCGCCGAGGGAGGGGACGAGACCGCCCGCCCCCCTCGCGGAGCAGCCGCCAATCGGAGCGGCCGCTGCGTCGCCGGCGGGGGCGCGCGCGCCGGTGGCTGCCATGGCAACGCGCGCCACGTCAGCGCGCGGCCCCAGCAGGCTCGGGGGCGGTGAGAAGGGAGGTGGAAAAAAGCCCAAATCCGCCCCAAAAAGCGCAGGCGAGGGCCCTGGGGGGGGAGGAGTCCCGCATCGGACAGCCCAGCCGGGCCCGGGAGCCTTGTGGCGTCAGCAGCGATGAGACCGACACCCGTCGTGCCGTCATCAGGGGTCGCGCGGTATCCCGGAATGACAGCACATGCTGAGTTGGAAGGGACCCTCAGGATCACCGAGTCCAACTCCCGGCCCTGCACAGGACACCCCCGAGCGCCACACCATGAGCCCAAACGCCTCTCGAGCTCTGCCAGGCTCGGTGCCGTGACGGCTGCCCTGGGGTAGTGCCAGAGCGGGCTGCAGCCAAAAAACTGCTCACCCGCAGCCGCCTCGGCCCCCGCGTCCCCACCCGACAGCGGCCGCGGGACGTTGTGCAACCCGCAGCATCGCCCGGGGAGGTTCCTGCGTCACCAGGCGGTTTGCCTGTGGATATCATCATTCCGGATCCCCTTACGCCAGTGCCGGTGAGGAACGCGCCCCTGTGGGCCGTGAGTAAGCGGTGCTGCCGCAGGAAGCCGCGCCCCGAGTGACCGGGAGGGGACGGGGGGGGCTCTGGCCAGGCAGAGGTCACCCCGGCGCACCCACCGGCGCTTGCAGCCACACCGGTGTGTGCGGCTGGGGGAGAATGCCTGGCGACAGGTAACTGGGGGTACGATTGGAGCAAACGGAGTAGTTATATTAACAGGAGTTATAACAGTACGGAAATTATAGGGTCAATGACAGGTACTGCTCCCTGGATGGAATGTGGTTGGCATGACTTGAAACCTATTCCACAATGACTCCAGATACACACACACCTGCTAAGGGGGATGGAATAGTCTCTGGAAATCCTCGAAGGGAGGGGGAACTCGATGGTGCTTTGTAGGTGATACTTTGCAGGGGTACTATGCATATCCCCTGTAGAGCACAGGAGATAGGGGAAGATGTCCTGCTATTCAGCCAACAGCTGTGGTGAAATCCCTCTCCTTAGATGAAATTGCTTTGTTAAAGCCTAATAATAACATTAACAGTCCCCTCAAGCCCTCGGTTCCCCACCTCCAAGCTACGACCACCCCTCACTGGGCAGGCACTCTGTATTCTCTTTGATTGTATCTTTGAAAGTGAAGCAAGAAAATTTTACACCAATCAGCAACAAAGGTATGTATGACTAGAGTCACTCAAGCTCCGCCTTAACTCAAAGAAATAGTATAAAAATAAGTTGAGCATGGGGGGAAAGTTAGGGAAGACTCCATAACTGCTGGAATCAGCTGAGGGGCTGGACCTGTGTTCTCCCCCCTTGGACACCTATGGGGTAAGAATCATACTCCATGCACACTGAATGCTTTATTGGGAATTAGAAGAGGGGCAAAGGGAGTTCTGACAGCCACAGATGCCAAGGACAAATACCAACGCTGCCATGGCTTGGTCACAGTCCTGTTCCCCCAGACGGAGCTCCTGGTGCTCAGTTACAAAGAACTTGCTCAGCTGTTGCGGTGGACCCCCCTGGGCCTCCCCTGGCCGTGTCCCTGCCATGTGACAAGGGAGATAGTCAGGTTTTCTAATATTCAAGCAGCCCTGGCTCTGATCTGGTTGGTTGTTTATCCCAGCTCCACCCCTGGTATCCCATTTCTCCCTCTCTGTGACGAAACCAAGGGGACACAAAGCCTCGTTCTCTTACCCTGGCCGATTCTTGCCCAGGTCGGTGCTCTGTCTCTCAGGACAGAGGGAATAAATGACTTAAGATCATAAAGGGGGTTTGAGCTATATTTCTCTTCTCAACTTCTGCTTCTGGTGAGCAGCTGGCAACTAGCACTGGCTTAAGTGGGGCTGCACAGTCGAGGAATATTTAGGCTGTTTGTAAATGGTTTAAGATATTCCAAGGCATAAAGAGGCAAGCTTACCACAGAAATTAAGCAGTGGACAAAGCTATTCAATTACCGGAAATGGCGCCCAAGCTATTCAATTACCAGACTCAGCTATGTGACATTTCAGTGTCCCACAAGAAGGGCACGCTGGACAACCACTTTGTACTGAAGCATCGTTTATTAATCACCTGTATCAAGCACACATCTGCTCAGCAACGGTGCATGACGGGATACAACGGTTGACATCTAACCTGAAGGGAGGCACGTGGTTACGGGATCCGGCACAGCAGGAGGAAGTGTACTGAACCCTCTGGAAAGAACCCGGGTGCAACAAGGTGCTCAGGCTATGTTGTTACAAGGCTGAAGACCAGTGAGAATAAAATTAGGAATACAGCTAAGATTGGCGCCGACTTGTGCTTTGGCCAGTGATTTAAAACACCAGTTATCCTACAACTAGGGTAGGACTACGTAGGTCAGTGCTACACCGAGGGTTGTTGGGAGGGAGCAGCACAGACCAGGAAACCCAGTGAGCATCTGAGTGGAAAGCCTCAACACTTCTGCACCTCAAGGAGGCAGTCATCTGGAGATGAGGAAAGCCAGGCCCATCCCAGACACACCTCAACAGACGCCTTGGATTGACTCACCACACACACTTCAGATACAATCTAGAGTTAAGGAACTCATAGGTTTTAGCAGGGCTAAAACTTATGCCGAGACACCAAGAGGTCGCTGAGACACCAGAGCTTCATCTTGATAGAAAAAGTCTTTGAAGGAAGAGGGTAAGGAACAGCAACACAATGCTTCTAAACCTCCCTGTACCCCACAGCCTGCAGAAGGGTGGATCCAGTGACAGGACAGAGATCAACATCTTCAACTTTTGCCAGGAGGAATATAAAGAAAAGCAGCTTTGGGGTTTTTACCCAGCTCAGTGCTCAAGCCTGGTCAGTGAACATCTGGAGAAAAATATCTGGTAGCAGGAGTTTGCATCTTGAGGGTTTATTTAGCCCCTGTTAAAGAAGCTGAACAAAACCCCAGCCAAACTCTGGTGGAAGAGCTGCCATGCTGCAGGAGCAAGCTGTAGTTCCTCTCTGAAGATCAATCCTGGCAAAGCTCTATTTTTAGCTGAAAATCCAAAGTATAATTCTGACTGAAAAAGTCATGCTTGAAAGATGACAGAGCAGCTCACAGTCCTAGACAAATGCATGTGAGAACTTAAAACACATTTAAGTTCCATACCTGCATCCCAGCATCTCCCTGTCCCAGTATTGCTGTGGGTGACAGACCTCATACCCTGCATTCAGGGGAGCTCCCTGTGGCCCCACCTGGGCTGGCACTCAGCAGGGCAGGAGCTCTGGGGTCTGCTCCTGCCAGCTCAATGCTGCTGACAAGGTGGCATTCAACATGTGCCTGTCTGGACCAAAGTGCTTTGATCCCTGGCTCAACCCACAGGGACAGCAGTAATGCACAGCTGAGGAGGTCAGCCAAGACCCAACTATAATTTAAACACTGCTCTCCACATGGGAAAAACCCTCACTCAGTTAATCATTCAATTCCTCCCAGACACTAAAAGGTGCTTCACTAAAAGGACATTAAATTAAAAGCAGTGAATCACACACCCCATCTATGCAAAGGCTGCTTGACAGCTATGTACACCAAAATAGCATAATTCCCAGAAAAATCTGATCAGCAAATCACACCTTAAAACTCATTGTGGGATTTTATTATTTTTTCCCCTGGCAAGCCCACCATCTCAAAGGCAACAGAAGAATTCAGAGATTGGTCCTTTCTGGGGGAGTTTGGGAAGGGCCACAGTAGACAGGACTATACACCAGCACAGAGAGGAACTCAGACTCATGAAATCCTACAGACACTGGATCTCCTGACACACCAAGCACAGGGCAAACAATCAAGAGGAACTTTTTAAGTGCAGGATTCCAGCAAGTCCAGCATCAGCAAGATGCAAACAGTAAACTGCAAGGTAATTCAGGTTTTATTCCAGGGAAGGTCAGGGATGGTTCAGGCAGCTGTTCGCAAGTATTTCAGCTGAAGAAAAGAATTAAGGAGGGTTTTCCTCCTCACTAAAACTGGTAGCAAGACCACAAGCCAGAATACATTGGTGACTCTAAACAGGGCTGTTTCACACTGTGCCCATCAGGGGCAGAGTGCCCACCCTGGAGGGAGAGACTCCGCTGGGTGCACAGGTTTGGAAATCCCTGGGAAACAGCCTCTGCCTACCCCATGCCAGCAGCTGACTGAAGCCACGGGAGCGTGCTCTGGAGGGGGAAGTGATGCTGCTCACCACAGTGTCTTCCCCAAAGGCATGTGGCTGTTGTCCCTGACACCGTGAAAGACCTTCTCCTGGCCAGTCAAGTCTGATGACTGATTAAGCCCTTTCCATACAGGATCTCAGATTGCCTCAAGCCCTTTTTGTAACCTATGAAGGACCAAAAGTGTCAGTGCTTCTAATCTACAAGTCTTAATGGGTTAATGCAAAACCAAAACATGCAACACAGAAAAGCCAAGTGTGGGACCTACAACGGACAAATATTTGTTCTTATAAGACTCCCAGGGCAGGAGTCCTGCTGTGACACAAAGAATACTGTGTGCTGTAGCACTCCTTTCCAAAAATATCACCGAAAGACACTTATATATCACAGATGATTTGGCATCAGAGCTAGGGAGCATCAGTGCCAGCACAGGCTATGTTCTAGAAAGATGAATCCACACGGCAGGGTTTTCACATCTACTCAGGCTACAAAGTGCTTACAGGTTGTGTTGGGACTGAGGCTGGCACTGCTCTGACCAGGTCTCCACCATCGGTCCTTGCCCACCCCAGGCATACAAGCAAGCTCAGCTCCCCACAGACAGCATCATCCACACCTCACTGCCCCAGCCCAACATCAGACGCACGGCTCTGCTCAGGTCACAGCAGCAGGGGAACCCCATAGGCTCAGCAGATCCAATTTCACTGCCTCCCTCTGCTCTATGTGAGGAGAAGCCTCATAAGTCCTCCTGGTCTGGTTTGGAGAGGATGGTGTTTCTGCTTCTTTATTTTTAACAGGTATCAACAAAAAGCAGGCAAGCCTTCCTCCTTCTCTTCCTCCTTCCCCACTCTGGAGAGGAGTTCTTGCATTATAGGAAAGCTTAGCGAAGAAGTCCTCTCCCTGGAGCCAAGCCCAGCTAAGGCCAAGACTTTGGTCACACTTCAAATCACTGAAAAGCCCTTGCCAAGATCTCTCAGCCTCTTGAGATGCCACTGTCACCACTCCTGCCCCCCCCCCAAGCGCCCCTGGGGGCAGAGCCACACCCCTGTAAATGAGCAAGCACAACACACACACAAGCACACGCTGAAAGCCATCCCGGCCTCCTCGGCACATCACAAAGCAGCAGTAAAGTTTCAAAGCCCATTCAAGTCCTTTGCATCTCTCCTTCTCAGGTGACTAGGAAGCAGGGCTAGGAAGCTCTTTTGCACATTCAACTGTAAAACTTGTGAGGAAGAGGAGCAAGACAACTCTCCTGATTGTTGCTACTGCCTACAGCAAGTTTTGGTACAGATATCCTCTCTTATAGGCACTCAGTGGGTAAAACGTAGCCACAACAAACTTGCCATCAAAAATCTTTCCAGTCAGCATTTTTTGGGCAGCTTTGGAATCACCAGCATTTGCATATTCAACAAAGACCTGAAAGAGAGAGAGGAGAAATAGGACTTCCAGTGCACCATGCCACTTGGCCCTTCCCACCCCTGCAACGGGGGCAACCGTTCCTAAACTAATTTTCCCCCTCCATCCTTGGTTGAACAGAAAGCTCTTGGAGCTATAAAGGAAACAGCTGAATCTGTAAATTGGGATTTCATCTCCAGCTCCTCCATTTGGTAGGTGGGAGAAGGTTTGCTGGTGGTTTATATCAGTAATTCCTCTCCCACCCATTGGCTTCTCCCCTTCATTCCTTCCATCCATGCTAAAGCTGTTTGGGCACCTCCCAGGTTAGGTAACCTTATATAACCAGGAAGGAACCTGTGTTGTCCTTCAAAATAGCCATCTATTTTTAGCACTGCCATCAGCCAGGAGATTTCCAGGCACTGAGCAGCAGTCCTGCAGCACATGGAGTGTATGTGGGAACACACAGCCTCTTCCTTCCATTCACTTACTTGGCCTTTACCAGGATTCTCCTTTGGAATAAGCAAGGAAACCACCGGTCCGTATTTCTGACACTCCTCCCTTATGTCTTCCAGGATATCTGGGAAAGGAAAGAGCTGGTTGTCTTACACTTTGCTAACCAGGGTGAGCCAGGAAACAAGTGAAGGCGAGATGAACACATCAAGAACATCCAGACAACAAATATTCCTTTCCTCTCAATTTAAAATAAACAAGCACAGGTGACACAGCAGAAGCTGACACTGCTTAATGGCCTTGTAATGAGATGGAAGTGTCTGAACTGAGGCTCAGGAACAGAGACCTGCAGGCAGTGAAGCTCCAGCAGCTGTAAATTGGGGATATACAAATGCCTGCTATGGCACTTGGAGGAAGGGAACTAAAGTAGCTGCCACAAACCCTTCTTTGTGTGAGCAGAACTCGGCCTTTAAACTGATGTCCCCAGAGCTCTCTCACTTGTGCTGCTCATGTGGATTTGACAGCAAGCAAAAATGCAAATCCCACCTACATGCCTGCCATCTACCACACTTTGAGAACTCTAATGAGGTATTTTAGTTTTCTGCTGAGATCCTGGATAAGTTCATTAGCAAATTTTTAAGGATCTGTGGTAGTAGGCTTCAGAGTCCTGTACATATCCAGAAGCTCAGAGCCACAAACACATAATGAATTCAGTGGGCATCTAGCCAAAGAAGAAAATAAAAACAAACTTTTTTTTTTTTTTTAATCTGGGATCCTTCAAGAATTCCCTACAAGCTCTGCTTTCCCTCTCAGTCTATTGTCTGTTGGTGCAGTTGACCATTGTTACCAAATCTCAGCTGAGCAGCTCTTTGTTTGCTGTTCTTGTGCCTATTAATTGCTCACCTGCTTGCTCTCACATCCCCAGAGCCAAACAAAACAGAGTCTGTAAGACAACATTGCTATATAGGAATTGCACCAACCTTCATATTCTTCTTCACACTGCAGAGAAGCATCACTTAGAACATTTAGCAGCCTCAGCACAGGTGTGGGGAGCATCACCAAATCTTCAATATGGGGAGCTGTTTGACACCCACAGAATTAAAGAAACAAAGTCAATGTCAAAGGAGCAAGAAAACAGCAAGTTGACTCAATATGCGTTATTATACCCAAGCACCTGCTGGTCTTTGCAGTACAGTTTGCTTCTCTCCACTATTACCTGTATTTAGTCTGAATTCTCCATTTTCATCTTATCTTTACCTGTGCACTGACTCTTCCAAAGGGCTCAGTGCACTCTGCAATTATTCTGAGGCCAGCATCTGAAATTGCTTTTTAGATTAAGTCTAGAACTGTGTCTACTTAGCCCAGTCTCAGAAACTGATGTGACCTTAAGAACTATGCTAGTTGAATAAACTACCCCATATATATGGAGATGTGAGAAGATGAAAGAAATACTCAGAAAGAATTACAGGCCAGCTCCTGTAATTCCAATTCTTCAGCTGTACTAAGGCAAAGGCCTCAGATTTCCTTAGAATATCTCGTAGTTCTTCCCTGAACACCATAGAAACCCTCCTCCCCCCGAAATCCAACTGCAATCTACTGTTTTGAAGACCACCATACTTGAGCTACTTAAACAATGCAGTGCTGTAGAATCAGGCATGGCCACAAAGTGCAAGAGCAGTGATCCTGTGAAGGACTTCACAGGAGCAGAAATAAAACCCTTCGGGTGCTGGACACGGGGCACTTGGCTCTAGAAAATAAGCAGCTCCAGGATGGCCCAGAACAGGGTAGCATAGATGCCACTGTGGGAGAAAGAAACAGTCAAGGAGGTCAGGCTAATGACAAACTATGAGAGTCACATCATGAGGACAACCGGTCCTCTAGAAACTCAAAGCCAGAGGAACAGTGCCACTTCTCCAGGAAAACGGCCTGAATTCATGTTCCTGCACACTAGTGACAGGCCATTAATGAATTTAAGATCGAGGCACCCAACTTGCAGTACTTGGAGAGTGTTAATGTGTTTATTTGTTTTGGCAGCTACAGCAGCTGAACACAATAGCAGGACCTCACAGCTCTGCCACTTGACAGTCAGAGGGGAGAGAAAAGGGAAATGGCTTCATTTCTCCAG
Source organism: Lanius collurio (assembly GCA_020086605.1). Lineage (NCBI taxonomy): Eukaryota > Metazoa > Chordata > Aves > Passeriformes > Laniidae > Lanius > Lanius collurio. The sequence goes on along the minus strand of JACBWW010000016.1, from coordinate 2,321,550 downwards.
TATGCGCCTTCTCACCATGTGTGCAAAGTGAACTATTATTTCCTAGGAAATACTTTTCCAAGCTAAGCACACAATGCTTGTGAGGGAGCTGACATCTCTGCCAGGCACAGTCAGAAGAAGCTGATCTCACAGTGCAAGAAGAGATGCAAGGCAAGCACAGATGCTGTAAATCTTCTCCAGCCTGTCATGGAAGAGCGCTTATGAAAAGCTCAGTATGAAAGGCCTTATCAGTACAGATGATGCCCCAACAGCTCTCAGGGGCAGCCCTTTGAAGAAGGATGCTGCCTTCAGATAACCAGCCATCTTACAGCTCCAAGCAAACCTCTAAGACTATTCTTCCACAGGACGATTTGCAACCAAGACACATCAGATGAACCGAAAACTGAAAGAACATTTAAGCGTCACCATGGTCTTATATGCTGCCCTTTTTATTCACAGAATCATAGAATAGTTTAGCTTGGAAAAGACCTTTTAAATTGTGAACTCCAACCTGGCATAGCCAAGCCCACTACTTACAATGTCCCCAGGAGCCACATCTATACATCTTTTAATGGGCATAGTGACTCTACCACTTCCCTGGGCAGCTTGTTCCAATGTTTGACAACCCTTTTGCTAAAGAATTTTTTCCTAATAACTGATCTAAACCTCCTCTGGTGCAACCTGAGGCTGTTTCCTCTTGTCCTGTCACTTGCTACTTGGGAGAAAAGACACTAAAGTAAACCTGTCCTTCATTTCATATGTATATTTTTTTTCAGAGAGGGAGACAAACCAACCTCTAGAACTCAGTGACACCTGGTCTTCTCGTAGCCAAGTGACAAATACATTTCTTACAGTACCCCTCTGCCCTAGGAGGTACCTGCCCAGCTCCTATGCTCCTTTTCAAATGCCAAGTGACACCAACCACACTGACAACACAGGAAAGAACTTGATGAACTGGAAAGTCAAGACTTGGCTGTATATGACAAGGAAAGCCATTCTCAGCTGTCTTTGCTCTAAACAGAAAAGCCGTGTCCAAGTGAAAGGCAATGACAGATCATTTTCTGACTTGCTGGGAAAGCAGCAGTAAATGCTTCTTTGTGCAGACAAGCGTATGTGCAAGTTTGGCAAAGAAAAGAAGCAGCAAAGAGAACTAAGAAAAATGGAAGCTGTTATATAAGCTCCTAGCACTAACCACAGAAGCACCTTCCTCGGTACAATTTGAGGTCTGTGTGTTTAAAACCAGCCCAGAAAGCACTGCCAATATACAATTCCCTCTGCTCTAAAGCAGTACTGGCTGCAAGGTTCAGCCATGGAAGGCAGCTTTGATTATAACAGTCACAGTTCCTCAGACACAAGTGAAGTTTGAAAACAGCAATGAGTTTGTTGTCTTTGCCTAACATACAGAAATATCAGTATCTATAAGAAGCAATACTTAATACCCTTCTCTGCAAGGTACACCAAGGAGCTTAAGAAAAGCAGGGCTAGGATTCAAGGCAGAATACTAGCCTAGCTGAAGCATTAATTTATTCTGCAGAAAAGCTGGATGCACAGCTCATCACTGGTGTTCTTGAAAGCAGACAAGCTCTGGAAAATGCTTCTGTGTTGCATTTGGAACAGAAAACAGGGAGGGACACAAGCCTAAACAGGGAGGTCTCAGCCCACCTTTTGCTGACTGCCTGCAATCTACATGGGGAGTCTTGAGGAAACATCACTATTTCATTAAATCAAAGGGACAGCAGCAGATGAAAGCGACACTGACATCTGTCCATGACCTGCCACACAGGTCACTGCAGGCCAGTCACTGCAGGAACAGGCTCACAGCACACAAACACACTGCGACTATCTGACCTGTGCAGAGGCAGCAGCAGATGCCACCACCAGCCACTGCCCAAGGTGCTCACATTCCTGGTGATTTATGAACTGGGAAACACTTGGCATAAGAAAACCCATCCACTCACCACATATAGCACTGCACCCTTCAAAAGCACCTCAACAGTCAGAATGTTAGGTAAATATCCTGGTTATTTCTGTGCCCTCAAATGAATGCTGCTGCCAATACATTCTTGGGGGCAGAATTTCATCAGAGTCCAGCTAAGAAAAAGCAACAGCCTGTGGGGCTGGACGGCCAGGCAGCACTGAGAGCACAGGAATCATGCTGACCTCCCTCCTGTGGTGCCATGGAGAGCTGGCAAGTGCCCCAGAGGAGCAGCAACGAGAACAGACCCAGAAACAACAGATAATTGCTCTCTGTGCTGCTTCCAGCACATGCTGAGAGAGCCCTGAGCAGGGCCCACAGGCACAGCTTACCAAAGGGAATGCTGAAGAACGGGCTGCATAAAGCCTTCTCAGCAGAGGCTCGTTTTCCTTGGTCACAATGAAGCATGCTGCAAGAGAAGACACCTTTATGTTCATGCATGTGAAATTCCTGCACTGACAAATTCCACTCAGGCTGGAAGCCAGCATGGAGGAACACCCTATCTTTGGGGTGGTTATGGTACAAGGAGAAGAGTGGAAAGCACATCTTGCAATTTGCAGCTGAAGCACACCAGAAGGATCCCCTGAGAGCATTCTGGGTAAATGGTAGAGCAGCCTTTCCTTCTCAGTGTCTCTCAGCACCAAATAATGGAAATTGCTCTCCTACAAGTCTACAAGAACACAGCATGTTCCTGCTCCTCAGGCCATTCATCCCACATCTCAGGCATACATGCAGTCTCACGAGAGTGATCACACTCCAAGGTGCTCCCACATCTTTTCACACATGGGATTCAAAGCAGCTAATAACCCAGAGCCTGCCTGAGAATATCCCTACCTTGGCTTTACCAGAGGCTGCCAATACTATTTCTGCCAAGTTGTGTCCTCATTCCCTCTGTAGCCTCAGAGCACAGTCACAGGACAGCGAAAACAAACCCCTTGGCAGACTCCTCAGGAGAGTTGCCTCTGAATCTTGACAGCAGTGGAGAGCAGCATTTTCTGCTCCCTCCCTCGTTTTTATCATAACAATCCCCAAAAGCAGCAAAGTCTCCAGTTTTCTCCAAATACAAAACTCGTGGCTGAAAGTACAAAGCACTGAAACAGCAAATGATCAACATTATGACTGGTATTCTCTATGTGCTTACTCCAAATTGTGGCAAAATCAGAGGAACTGAAACATCTCTAATGCTTGCACTTGTTACCACCATAGTAGGAGATTTGGAAAAAAAAAAAAAAAGAAATTTTGAGGTGTGGGCTCTAAGTTGCTGAGAGCAAGGCTTAACTTTACAGAGTACATCTTTAAGCAACAGTTATCAAATATGCTACGGTACCTTTTGATAAGGTCTCTGAGGTGATAAGCTGGAATGGCTGAATTAACCACCCCCTCACTGGCAAATATGCGATCAACGATGGCAGAACTGTTAGTCTGGAAAGAAAAAGAAACAGTCATTAGGGAGGTAAAAACCAGACTGTGCAAAGCTTGCAATACTCCCCCATTTTCTGGACTGGATGCAGAGGGTGGGGTTTTGTGAGAGATCCCCAATGCCAAGCCTCACATGTCAAACTAGCAGGCTCACATCAAATGAAATATTTCCCATTTGCCTGCGCAAAAGCTGGAAATTTCAAGATGCAGGAAAATTTTCTGTTACTGTGGAGATTGTGATGCCAAAAGCATACTCTTTCTGGGAAGGGGAACACAAGAAGTTATTTCACACCAGAACAGAGGACAGTCAGGCTCCAGGCTCACCATACATATCTTTCCTCTTGTTTTCTCAGGATACAGACTTACAAGAAGATCCCTAAATTACAGATAACATTAAACTAAACCCAGCAAATAATTCCTCTGTCATTGTGCTGCTAAACTAGCTGACAGACATCATCCATTGATTTTGGTCTTCCTCCTGTGCCACACCTATAACCAACACAGCTTGCCTACCAAATCCAGGCAAGACACAGGCTCCAGACTCCTGGAACGCTCCTATTTCAGTAACCTGAACACAGGTGGCATTCAGACATGCCAGTCCCACAGGGCAGGTGGGTCTTTAAGATCGTGGAACCTTAATTCTCAAGACAATAGGATTAGATAAACATCCTGGAAACACTACCTAGTTGCCAGGTGCTACCTCACAAATCCAGATTATGAACAAGAAGCAGGAGGATTCATTTGGTGCAAGCAAGAACTGTCTCACCTTCCATTCCTGAGATTGGACTGTATGTTTCAGTTTCATTCCTGAGAACATTTCCAGTAAAACGATTCCCAGACTCCACAGATCCACAGCAGAGGTACACTCCGTCTCACTCTGGAGCCCTGCCTGCGCCAGGCAGTTCTGCAGCTCTGCCTCTGGAGCCCGATACCCGTCTGTTTGAATATATTTCACATCCTACAGGAGACCAAACACACAAAAAAAGTTGATTGTCCACACTCAGGTTCTCCACTCTATCCTTAAATCAATTCTGATGTCCTTCCAAATGGGTCCCCAAAATACTACTGCTAAATTGACAGAAAGCATTGTACAGCCAGTTGTGTGAGGCAGGCAGTTCAACTGCCTATACCGCTGTGCTGAGGAACAAACAGGACTGTCTGGAAGAAAAACATCTCCCAGCAAAACAGCACTAACATCTGACCTCTGAAAGACAGCACTGCTGGGATGAAGGGGCTGGATGTCCCGATGGACTGGCCCTTTAACCTCTCCTACATGCAGAAGATGCTAGAAATTTTGGGATAAGGGTTGAACACGCACAATATGCTCCCACGTCGGTTGCCTGAGAGCAAAAGCAGCCCTGAGCACTGAGGATCAGGAGCTGCTGCCATTATTCAAGTGCTGATGTTCTCTGGAACAAAATGTTAAAAGAATGAAGCAGGCAGCTAAAATGCTCAGACAAGGAAATCATCAAAGGCATTTCCCATGCACCTCTTCCATCTCCCCTTGAAGCCTCAAGTGCTGCAGCAATCAATACCTGCCCAGCTGCCGTGGCTGGCACAGTGAGAGAAAATGCCCACATGCTGCCTGCTCCAAAGAAAATAGGCAATTACAGAATCACACAGGTACTGGCAGGAGGGGCTGCTCTGAAGGCTCCAGTCCAGCCTCCTGCTCTCAGGCAGTACCTGGTCAGTCAGCTGTGGCTTTGTCCAGCCAAGTCTTCTAAGTGTCCAAAGACAAACTGCATGCTATGTCTTTTTAACACTTGGGGGCTCGTTTTAGACACACTGATGCAACTCAAGGAATGACAGAAGAACATGCGAGCCTACTTCCTCCTGGGTAAGGCACAGGATTAGGAATTCTTACCACAAGAATACATCCAGACCAAGATTATGTGGTTCTCTGACTGAAAATAAAGACATCTTCTGGCAACAGTGCTCAAAAGTGGTTTGTGAACTTAAAAATGATACACAAACTGCTCATCCATGTCCTTCCTCCTATCAGTAGGGAGCAGAACCTCCAGCATGGCAATAGCAGTAACTTGGCAGCCCCCTCAAACAACATTTAGAGATAGAGAAAACACTGTGCTCAATGGCACCAGGAAAAAGAGCAAGATGGAATTTCACTCCTACCACCTAAAGCATTTTCAGAGCTGTAAGTGGTTGAGACCTTGCTCTGTGTACAACCATTTCCTGTTAAACAGTAATGGCAGGAAAATTTGTGTAAGGATAAGCTTGGCAGGGCTGTCATAAATAAAAGTAGCATGGTCTTTGACTCAGATAAGGAAATGATGGACATAGGCTGCAGCCCAAGGCAGGGGTGGGGATGGGACACTGGTACATGGTGCACATTCAAAGCAAGGTCAGAAGGTTCACCCACATAACCAGTGTGTTTCTGAGAAAGGGCAAAGGAAACTCAGCCCAAAGAAAGCAGGTTGGAAGAAACCATGGAAACAAATAAAACCCAATCAACTATTATGAGACAACTGACACAGCAAGCAGCAAAACAGAGACCTGAATTAAATAAAAATATCTGCATTAGACACAGGACACCAGGAGCATGTATTTTGCTGATAGACAGCAACAGATTACCACCAGAAAATCAGCCAAGAATGTGGGAGAACTGAAGACAACATGGAGGAGTTAAGAAGTCCAAACATGAAAAACAGTTCTCCTGTACCAAAGAATTCAGAGATAGGTCACCCACACAACCCTTTGATATTCACAATCAGTGGGCTGTACTGTCAATACCAGGTAAACCAGTAAAAAAAGTATATGAATTTAAAACTGCTAATCAAGTAAAGTACATGGAATAGGGACAAACCAGGACAATGTAGGAAGACACAGAAAAAATTACCATTCATCACCCAGTGATTAAAAGCAAGCGTGCTACAAGGTTACCTGATGGAAAAACTTTACTGAGACTCCTCAAAGGCCACTACTGAGAGAGGGAGGGGTGAATGGAAGCTCGATCAAGCCAACAGCAGAACCTCCTGAGGCTTTCTGCTTCCATCAAAAGCCGTGGAAAGGAATAAAATGGGCAAGGCCCAACAAACAACTCAGTAACACCGATACAAAAGTGACAGCAAGAAGATGCAGCAAGAGCCCAGCAACGGGAGAAGCAGAGTAGAACAGAGATGGTCTGTGTCAGTAAAGAACAGACACTGCCCACCCAGCACCAGACTTTTGATACATGTGGGAAAGAAACAATCAGACTTCCTGAGGAAGGGAGGCTGCTGAAGATAGGGTGAAAGTAAAGACAAGCACACTGCCAGAGATAACATACTTGACTAGGGAGGCTGATGGCAAAGCTTGCATTACTACTACACACGATAAAGGGAATTCTGCATTTCTGGGTGCTCCCACTCATCTGACCACATAAAAACTAGCAAACTTCCCAGGAAGCTGAGACACCACTTTCCTCAGTGCATCATTAACACTGGAATTTGCAGCACAAAGGCTAAGACATCAACAGAAACCAGAGACATGCAAGGAGAATGGGAACATGAGCTCTGTTTCTGGGGCCAGACAACATTTTTAGCCTTTTCCAGTAAACCCTCAGCACTAGCTCAGCTCCTACTCTGCTTAGGTCACATCAAAAACATCAAAGAGCCACACAACTCAACACAGAGCCATCTGCCTCAAGAGTAGCACATTCCAAACCTGATTCCCCTCTTTGAAGCTAAGTCCAAAGTCAATGAGCTTAAAGCACTCCTCCTCTGCGCTCCACAGGATGTTTCGTGGCTTGAGGTCTGCATGCACGTAGCCTTTGTGGTGCAGGAAAGCCAGGGCTTCCAGAACATCTCGGGCGCAGTGCTGGATCATCCACATGGAGCAGCCCTGGTTGCTGGAGTGCAGCAGCAGCTCAGACACGCTGATGTCCAGCAGCTCCAGCAGCAGGCAGCGGGACGGGCCATTGGCAGAGTAGTGGTTGGTGAACACGCCATACAGTGTCACTGTGAGACACAGGGACAGGCATCGGTAACGAGTTAAGCCAGCATCTTTCACCGCCCCAGACCACAAAAGCTGCAGGAAGCAGCTCAGATGTTTTGTAGTGGGTGATGTTCAGAGAGATACAGAATCAGAGAGGAAGAAGCAAGGGAAAACCAGCCATGCCACCCCTGTGGGCTTCGGAGGACAGGCTGGTCGCACAACAGCCCCCAGGCTCTGCTAAAGTGACAGGACCAAGTGCTCCTGCTCAGGACCATCTCTGGGACGTGGATAAGCACATCCCAGTGGGCAAACTGGACATAGTGCTGCTCTTCAGAGACATGTCAGTCTCATCCTGTGACAAACTTTGCAGAGTGGGAACCCGAGTGCTGTCTGAGTGTCCAGGCACACTGGGACTTTAAAAAGCATTTCACGCCAACAAAAAATATCAGTAGCGAGTGAACTTTGGCACTTCCAGCAACCACCTCTGACACACAGGCTTCCTCTCTTCCCAAGCTCATTCCCACCCATGAAGGCAGCCCAGGAGCTGCAGCCCAGAAGGAACACACCGTCCTACTGCCGACCCGCAGGGAGCACAGTCCCTGCTGGGGCTCTGGCACCCTGCCCAAAGGAGGACTCCGGGGTGCCCTGTCTGCCGTGACTCGCTCTGCCCATCTCTCCTGCCCACCCTGGGGATGTCGCCCGCAGATCCCCCACCCAGGGAAGGGGTGGGGCCCCCAGAAGCCTGCCGCAAGGGGATACCAGGGAGCACCCACTGCAGGGAGGCTGCTTTGGGGTGTCCAGAGTAGGGCCCTCAAACCTGCCCACCCAGGGGTGCCAATCCGAGGGGCACATTGGCCTGGGGATGGGTTTGAGCGAGGCTGCCTGTATTCCCAAAGGAGCTGGGAGTTCTCCC
>JACBWW010000016.1:2271741-2312939 GCA_020086605.1 Lanius collurio | reverse complement strand
CGGCCCCGGCCGCAGCCGCGCTCCGGCCGCCATGACACCGGAAACGGGGCGGTGCCGCCGGCGGCTCCGCCCCGCGTGGGGCGGGGCGGGGCGGGCCCCGGCCCCTCGGCCCGGGAACGAGCGGGGTACCTCGGTATCGCCAGGGTCCGGTGCCCTCTGCCCCGCTACAGGCGGGCTCCAGCACCTTCAGCACTCCCAGGAGGCGCATCCCCTCAGCCCAGATACCATCCAGGGCTCCCGTTCCCCCAGACCCCAGGGCCTGGTCCCCTCAGGCCGGCTACAGGCAGGCTCCGGCACCCTCCATAGCCTCGAGGTCCCGTCCCCTCAGCCCTGGCACTCCCGGGGCTCCCATTCCCGCAGCACCCCCGAGATCCGGTCCCCTCTGCCCCGGTACAGGCGGGCTCCAGCACCCTCAGCACTCCCGGGGATCGCCTGCCCTCAGCCCGGACACCAGCCAGAGCTCCCGTCCCCTCGGTGCCAAGCGCAGCAGGGCAGCCACGTCCCCTAAGCAAACCTGGACACCACCAAACGCCCCCTCCGCCCCCTGCCTCCCCACCGCGATGGTGCAAGGGTGGTGCAGGGGTGGTGCAGGGTGTCCCCTCCCGTCAAGGCACTGCCACACATCAATGGGTAAAAAAAATTTATCGTGCAATTTGCATGTCTTGACCCAAACCGCACACACACGCTGCCACCATAAATAAAGGGATAGGACCGGCCATGAGTGACGACACTCCCTTAAGGGGAAGGTTCCCTTGGGATGACAGCGATGGAAGATGCTGGTTCTTCAGAGAAGGGCTACAAGCCCTGGTTTCCATCAACACCTACAGTGCAGTGCAGACGCGGGCAGCAGACACACACACGCTGGTGTCTGGCGTTGGGGTTGGCCATGCACAGCGTGATCACATTGTCAATGGGCGTGTTACACCTCAGCACCGAACATAGGCTCTGTGCAACTCTGCATCCCTTCACTCTTGAGCACTTGAGCACAGCCTTCCCAGAGCCGAGAGCTGCAGGGCCCCAGCATCACCACACCAACAGCAAGGACATGGGTGGCTGCTCCCAGGGCAAAGGGATCCATGCTCCTAGCTTCCTTCCTTCAGTGGGACAGCATGGCTTTGGGTGGTGGAAGACATTTTTTCAGCCCAACTATCTGCCTGCCCCAGAAGGAGCTGTGAGCAGACCCACCCATGAGCTCCTGGATTCCTCCAACACAAATCGGGGCTTTGGAGCTTTTCTTCTCAAAACTACCTTTCTGGTGAGGGTGTACATAAAAGCTCTAAGCAAAAAGTTCCATCTCACAGCTGCTTTCTTGCATTGGCACAGGTGTCCCCAGGCCAGCTAACCCCTCCTGTAATCCATGGGGAAACACTCATACAGCAGTATCAGAGGACCATGTGGCTTCCCGTGTCCCAGTCTCGAAAAGAGACCACTGTCCCAGGACATAAAGGGCAGCAGTGACACTGGCCCACATGGAGAGAGCTGCCTGTCTAGACAGTTTGGTCTTGTCTGTGGTGGCTGGGATGAGACCAGGAAACAAACGGGAGCTGGAAGGGCTCAGCTCCTTGCCAGAGCCCAGTGGCCAGCAGCTGTGCAGTCCCAGGTGCCCAGCCCTGCCCCCTGACAGAGCCCAGGTCTCCTGCATCTGGGGCTCCACTGCAAAGAGATGGCACTGGGCAGAATAACGCCACGAGGTCAGCATTTGGAGAAGGCCTTGGGCGCATCTGCTGTCCCGGCTCCCTGGCACCCTCCTGGCACGAGGCATTAGGACTGGGTGAGCCTGATGGTGCCCCACAAAGGGGTATCTTGGCAAGCACATGGCAAAAGCTATGAAATCCTCCATTCCAAGGCATCCAGTGCAGATACAGGGAACAGTGTGTGGTGCCTGTGGGAGACTTGCTGGCTGCTCACTGCAGCAGAGCTAATGGGGTTAGGGGCAGGTTGGCACTTCTATCCCCACACATCCCGTTGGTCCCCAGCTCAGCAAGGGCCCTGGCTGTGGACAGGGTGGCAATGGCACCGTTGCAGGACAGGAGCTTGGCCCTGACCAGGGTGAATAGGCCCAGTATGGGGCTGCAAAAACCATGGCAGGATAGGCTGTGCTCCTCCTGGGAATTTGGGGAGAAGCAGGTTGTCATGGCTCCCCAGAGCCCACACCAGGATGCAGTGGCTCCTTCCACCCCGAGGCTTCCCCCTCTCCAAAATAATCACCCCAAAAAAGGCAAGTGGCAGCAAGAGACATGTTTGGGAGAGCCAGCCCCCAAAGTGCCCCTGTCACAGCTGCCCACTGCTACTCAAAGGATAGTAGGTCAGGATGGGTCCCCTCCACCTCCCAGCCAGGGGGATGTGGCTCCGGCCGCCCTGTGCTCCCTGGTGGCTCATGCTCCAGCCCCGGTCTCTGGAAGGGCTTCTCTGTGATGGGTGACATCTCAGTGGCCCTCTCACCCACTTGCCACTGGCTCTCCCTGTTGCCCTTATGGATGAGGTCAGGCACAGGTAAGGCACTGCTAGGCTGGTCCCCACTGGACTCTAGGGTGCCTGTCATGCTGGGGTCCCCAGGGCATTCTGGAGGAGATGGGTCCCCCATCCCCAGCTGCTCCTCTGTGGGATCAGAGTGGGCTGTGGGTGGTTCAGGAGGCTCCTCTGTGCTGCTCCTCGTGCTGGTCCCCTCTGGCTGCGGAGCAATGAGCATGTCCTGGGGGGTCTTCAGGGCGCGTGGCATCCGCTTCTTGGTGATGGGAGGCGGGGGTTCCAGCCGGGGAAAGGTATCCAGCCCCACAGCCCTGCAAGCACAGAGGGACAGTTGCATACAGCCCCGTGCTGGGCCCCTCCAGCCTGTCCCAGGGGCCCTGGGGTGCACACTGAGGGGACACTCACCCATCCTCAGCAGCCAGCTGTCCCGTGCCCAGCACAGCGCCCACACTGGCGTTCACTTCCATGGCTCCCACGCCGGGCAGGCCGGCCGGCTCCTTGCGGCGCAGGAGGTCGTTCACCTTGGCACCCACAGCCTTGCCCAGGTTGCGGAGGTGCTGGCTGCCAGCAGGCCGGCTGGGCTGGGGCAGAGTGCCCACTGTGGCAGGGGCATGCTGTGCCCGTGGCGTGGGTGCTGTGCTGGCGCTGGCATTCTCAAACATGCTCTGGTCCACTGGAGGGGGAAAGGGAACAGACAGGATGTAAGCCAGGCTGGAGGGGGCACCCCAGCAGGGCCAGCCCACCAGCAGAGTGGGAACACTATCTTGGGAACTGGGAGGATGTTCCTACAGCCCCGCAGAGGCTGTGGGCAGCCAGGCCATGCCAGGGCTGCACAGGGCAGTACATGCATGGGGGACCAGCATGGGGCAAGACAGAGTAGCAGTGAGCCCAGGGCTCCACGATGACACTGCCGACACACCGAGGGCTTTTCTTACCTGACACCAAGCAACTTGGGAAGCAGGTTGTGGAAAAAGAGAGAGAGAAAGTGCAAGCGAGCATTTACCAGGGGAATGGCAAGGGAAGAGGTCTGTCCCTTCCACACTGCCAGGTGAAGTGTGCTGCCCACCCCCGTGCTCAGACCTGTCACGCTGCCTGAAGAGATGGGACTCACATAGGGGTCCCTTGTCAGCCACACCCTGGTAAAGCCACAGGGGGTAAAGCTCTGGGGGCACTGCACTGCCCACCCCACCATGGCTCCCTCAGCCCAGCCCAGGCTATGTCTGTGTAGTGAGTGGCAGTAGGTGCTTGCTGGGGAAAGAGCTCTGCAGTCACACCCCATCTCTCAGCTACACTGGTTTCTCCACCGTGTCTTCCCAGCAAGAGCCCTCCAAGCTGTGGGGGCTGTCCTTGTGAGTGCCAGCTCAAACCCGCTGTGGCTGCCTCGATGCCAGCGTGGGTCAGTGTGATGGCTCCAGCCAGTTCCTGGATGAGCCTGGTGCTGTTCTGGGGCCTTGCTGACCATCAGCATCCTCTGCCCAACTCTACCTCTGCATTCCAGGGGCATAAACTGAGACAGAGACACCACCTCCACATCCCATGGGACAGAGAGAAAGGGTTCCCAGCACTGCTTCCAAACTCATGGTGGGCTGGACTCTTACAGGGACCCCTGCCTCCCTGCAGGCCCTTTCCTCTGCATTCTGTGGTCCCACAGTCCTGCTCAGCAGCAACCTGCACGGGGGTTCATCCTACAGCTACTTCATCTGCACCAAGAGAGCCACCCAGCAGTGTCTGGGTATCCTCTCCTCCATCCTGGACACCACAGTCCTCTCGGGACTGTGAGCAGCCTGACAACCTCTTGAAGAGCTCTCTTCTGGCTCCTCACATGACTCCCAGCCCCTGACAGGGACAGGCTAGTCAACAGCAGAGCCAGCATCATTGTCCAGGACAAACTCACTGCTTCCCAGTGCCAGCCTGTGCTCCAGCATGGCTACCAGTGCACGTTGTGCTGCCACATCTTTCCCACACCATGGCTGGTCAAGACCCAGATCCAGGAGGGCCACAGCTACAAGGGGTTCTACCGCAGGTCCAAGGCCCTGGGGGGTGCAGGAGCTCAAGGCACGGGCGGTTGCATGGTGTCCATGCAGCCCCAGCAGCCAGGCGGCTGCCACGGGAGGGCACTGCTCCATCACTCCTGCCAGCGGCACAATGAGTTGTTTCAGGAGCAGTCAGCCCTGCCTGTGCACTGCTTTGGCCTACACAACACTTCTGCCATCCTTTAAAAGAGGCTCTTCCCTACTTTTCCTCCTCTGGGAGCCAAAAATTTCCCGATCCCCTGGAAGTGCTGATTCGCATCTCTGCATCTCCATGGGGAGCTATGCAGATGCCAGGAGCCCCCCGGCACCCTCAAGCTGTTGGGTCAGCCCTGAGACAAACCTGTGCTGTGCAGTGGCTGAAGGGGAAGACTGAAACTCCTCTACTCCCAGCAATATTTTGAGCACCTTGCTCTCATGGGCAGCCTGTGGTTGGCACCACAAGCAGAGGTCCCACAGGAGAGGAGACTTAGGTTGGAGGGGGTCTCTGCAAGGCCAGAGGATGCTACTGCTGGTGCTGGCACCCAGCATGGAGAGGGAAGGAAGTACAGAAAGAGAGAGTCAGTGAGAAGAAAGAGACAACAGAAAGCCTTGAGAAATAGAAAGATTTATTTAGCAAAAGCCAGTTGACTAATGACAACACCCAAGGGTTAAGTGCACTTACATTGACAGATTGGCTTCCCAGATAGATTGAGTCAACAGTTAGTAATACGACAATTGTAGGAAAAGAAAGGACAAAAAATATAGCTATAAAACCCCTGTCAAGGTCCATAACAAAAGTGAGAGGCTAGAGAGGAGTCTCGGAGGCAGCGCTGACTTCGGAGGGGTCATTTACATGTGTACACCTATGGTGCAGCATGATGCTGGCAGGACCTCACCCGGCCCCGGCAGCACCACCCTGCCACTGTCCCATGTGGGCAGAGCACGGGGCAGGAGCCCGAGGCCACAGCTGGTCCTGACAGCCCCTCACAGGACATGGCCTGAGCTCTGTGTGTGCAGCAGGGATGGACCAGAGCAGTGGCTCAGGAGATGGCTCCCCACACCTGCTTCCTGAGGCAGCCCAGCCTGGAAGAGACCTCTGGCCAGCTGTTGCTCCTCCCAGGCTCTCCCTTCATCTGCCCTGTGTGTACAGCTGAGCTCCTGCTGTCCCCTCTCCTGAACAATCTGTCTGCCCACATGGAAATCCCTGTCCAAGCCCAACCATCCCTACCATCTAAGTGCCATGCCTTGTGCGTGCTGTCATGCCCACTTCTTCCTCCTAGCTGGAGCAGCCTCCCACCCTTTGCTTTCACTTTCATCTGCAGCAAGCTGGCAGTGGGATGTTGGGTCCCCAGAAGAGGGGTTGGCACACAGCTGTGCCCACAGCTCTGAGGGAAAGGGCATAAGGAGGTAGTGGTGGCCAGAGAACAAGAGCACCGTGTACCCAACAGCACCTTCTCCCACTCTGCCTGCCCTGTGGCTGGTGCAGGAGCTCCCCTGGACATCAGGGCACTGCTGGGGACACTGAAACATGTCCTTCTTTCCTTCCCACTAGCTCCTCAAGTCCATCCAGTCCTGTCTTGTGGTGGAGGGTGCATGGCACAGCTCGTACTGACCCCAGGATCTCATCCACACATCACTCCTCAGCAGCCCTCAGTCCCAAGGGGACCAGGGCAGAGAGAAGTGATGGACCTTCCTCAGCAGCCAGGTCAAGTCCTGGAGGAGAGCAAGAGCTGGTGTCAGCCAGGGGTTAGTTGCAGGCAGATCGAGCAGAGACAGAGCTGGCTAAGGTGAGAACAGCAAGGAAGCAACAAAGCAAAGCAGAAGCAGGATAAGAGGGAGGACAGGGAGGAAGACAACTGTGCCAATTCCCCACCTCATCGAGTGCTTCCACATGAAGCAGGGCAGACACCAGGATTCTGGTTCATACCCTCATGGCCTCCTAGAGGCTCAGCACCAGGCAGGTGATGGAAGTGTTTGCAGAAAAGAAACAAGCTCTGGATCCCTTGGAGGCCCCCACAGATGGCTCTCAGACATAAGCTTCTTGAGGGCTGGTGGGAGATCCCAAGATCTTGGATTTACTTTTCCAGAGGGTGCAAACCAGAGGTATGATGAAGCACCCCTGCAGATACCAGCGGTTCACTCCCCATCGAGGGCTGAAAGCGTGCTCATCCCTGAAGATGCCAATGCCACCACTGCAGCTCCCAGCCTTGGTCTGGGGCAAGACAACTGCTTGGAAATGGGAGGGTTTGTCTATAAAGCAAAGCAGGGAGTTTTTGGTGATGGCAAGTGCTTGAAAATGTGACTTGAGAGCACCAAAAAGGCTTTGAAACCTGGCAGCTGTGCCAAGGAACCAAAGCATCAGATGATGAGGGGGAGGATGCTCCACAGCTTGGTACTGCCTGCTCCACACTGAGCTGGGCCTTCTTCTCTGCTCCACTACCTGGGAGAGGAGCAGGCTCTACCCACACGCCCTCCACCTGCCTTGGCAGGGATAAAACCTGTCTCTGAAGTGTCACATCATCCTGCCAGCAACTGCCTGCACCTGGCCAGCCTGTGCAACCTCATCTCACCCCTTAAACTCCTTTCCAGGCTCATCTCTACTGCCTCTCAACGCCTCACTTCTCACTCACAGACCCACTCTGACAGTGCACTGTCACGAACCCTCACCTAGCATGGCCCTGTACTTGTCCCTCACCCTGCCCACCATGCAGAGAGCCACACCAGCTGCTCTGTCCTTGCTCACCATCTCAGCGCTGCCATCTCTGTCCCTGCTCACTGCCCTAGACCTGCTCTCCCATCCCCCCAGTAAAACCCTTCCTCTGCTTTACTGCTTCCCCAGCAGAAGGGGCTAATCCAGCAGGAAGTGCCTTGCCTCTGCCTGACCTTGACACACAGTTTGAAGGGAGACAGGGGCCAGGGGGAGCACAAGGAACTGTCAGCTCAGTGTCTGCTGCAAAGCAGGGATGCTCCAGCTCAGCACACAAGCCCACGCACGCTGGAGCACAGCACGCCTGGCACACGCCCTTGGCATGGCTCCATCCTCACCTGCACACACTCCCGACTGGGTGCTGGCATCCTCCTGCTCCCTCCTCTGCCCTCCCTCCCTCCGGGCTGTCCCATCCCTGCCAGGGCCTTGGGGCTGCGGCCAGGGTCCTTCCCAGCTCCAGCTGGTCCTGGCTGCTGGGCACCACCTCCTGCTGACCCCTACACTGCGATCTCGTCCTCCAGGCTGTCGCCCAGGTCCTGCCTGGGCTGGACGTGGAGCAGGCGCGGCGGTTCCTCCTGGGACCAGGAGTCGCGCTCCTCGCTCTCGTCCGTGTTGGACTCGTACTCGGAGGCGATGCCCGACTCGCGGAACTTGATGAGCTCCAGGCTGCCCAGTGCTGGCTCTGGGGCAGGCGGCCCCGAGTCCGGCAGAAAGCGGTAGCACTCCAGCTTCACCAGACAGTCGTTCCTACCTATGGGGCTGCCCATGGTGCTGGGGAAAGCCGAGCTGGGGCCCAGCGGCGGCGGCGGGTGGGTGTCCTCGGGCTGCGGGGTGGTCGGGTCGCAGAGGACAGGGAGGACGTTGGAGCGGAAGGTGATCTCCAGCAGACTGTCCTGGGAGCCTGCTGCAAGAGAAGGGCACGGCTAAGAGGCCCAGCTTGCCTGGGCATCCCCTGGCCACCACAGCTGGCTGCACATTGGCTGGAGGAGGACAGTCTGGGGTCACTGTTTTGAGGGGCTTATTCGGTGCCACTAATGCCAGGAGCTGCTGCTGGCCAACAAAGGGCCAGTTCTGCAGGACAAGAAGTTAACTGTCTTCCAGCCCAGCTCCTGCAGGGAGCTGATGGCCACATCTGCTGGAGAGGAAGGTCAAGCAGGGGCTCTTGGGCAGGTATGGAGCTGGCCTGGAGCATGCAGCCACTGGGGAAAGCGGACATATAGCTGATGGAGGTAGGTGAATACCTGTCCATACAGCCCTCCCCAAGCCCCTTACCATGCTGCATGCAAGCACCCTGCTGCACACACACAAGCTAGGCCAGAAGGGAACAAATATCCCTCTGAGCAAAATGACTGAAAATGCACAAAAAATCCCAAGAAAACCACACACACACACATCCCCCATAGCCCTGGCTAGCTGTGAGGGGAGAGGAAGGGGTGGCAGCGCTTACTGGTCGTGTTCCCCGCCAGCTTCAGCTCCAGCTCTTGCACCTGTTTGACCAGGAGTGAGATGTGCTGCAGCAAGTCCTTGTTCTGGAGCAGGAGCTGGTGCACACGAGCCTGGGCCTCCAGCCGTGCCGCTGCTTCTGCTGCCAGCTGGTCCTTCAGCAGGTGGACCTGGGACAGGAGACAGCGGGTGAGCACGGGGAGATGCCTCTCAAGGGTGGAGGGCTTCAACTCTGGCCATTCCTGCTCATCTCCCAGGGCTCACCAGCATCCCACCCCATGATGTGATGAAGCAGCCATTCCCTGGGGGTACTGCAGATGTGATGGGGAGAACGTGGGCAGTGTCACACCAGGGCTCAGCACATTGTCCCCTGGCCTCTCTGATGGAAAAGCTCGAGGCCAAGGCGGGCAGCAGTGCCAGCTGTGCACATGAACTGCGGATGTGCGTGGGAAGGGCAGCCCAGGAGGAAGCCAGATGGATGCAGCAGAGGAGACACGCTCAACCGACTGGATGGTGCTGCAGGTGCACGAGGGCGCAGCCACGCAGCAGAGCTGGCCCTGGAAAAGCTGTCTTTTTGGGCAGGTTTCCCAGAAACAGGGCCTAGCCAGCAGCCTCTGTCACAAGGAGGGGCTGGAGTACCACAGATGGCAGGGTGCTGCTGAGGGGTGGTGGCTCTGGGGGTGCAAGCTGGCTGCTCAGCCTGGCTCTGGGAAGCACCGCCTGCAGGGAGCCCACGGGCAAGACCACCACTGATTTCAGCACAACTACCTTCCTTTATGCAAAAATCTATGTCCCCAGTACCGAGTCCCTGAAGGCAGACAGCCAGGAGCTCCTGCCCAGGGCAGCTCTCTGATCTGCACTCAAGCAAGGAGAACCTCAGAAACGTACACTGGACAAGGGGACAGCCGTGACCTGAGGGCCACATTGGCTCAGCACCCTTTCCTGGCACCCACCCATGGCTCCTACAACTGCTTCTCTCTCCAACAAGGACTGGAACCAGGAAAGCACAGATTTACAACTGAACAAAAAACCACAAAACAAAAATAACCCGAAACCAGAAATATCCCCACCAAACATAAAAGGCTATTTTACCTTGGCCTAAAAGCTGACCTTGAGGAAGAAGACAAAGCTCTCTGTACCTGCCAAGCTGTGAGCTGCTGCTGCAGGGGCCCCAAAGCTGCCCAGCTGAGGGCCACCTGCCCCCACAGATGGGTACCAGGAGGCAGTGCCAGGTGTGTTGGCAGGCAGGTGCTGCCCAAATGTGGCCAGCAAGGTGGCCCAGCAGTGCCCTGGGCAGAGCTGAGCTGAAGCACAGCAAGCCTGGGAGTGAGAAGAGGCCAGGCAAAGGACTGGGATTTACAGATTTCTGTGAAGCCAGACCAAGAGGAAAGGGTGCAATATTTTACACTCTGAGCAGGCACCATGAAGCCTTTCGGATTGTGAGCAACACTACACTTGGACAGACATAAAGGATTCCTTGAGGATGCAGGTCCTTCTTCCAGGGGGGAAAGCAACTTGGCAGCCTGTGACCCCAAAAGGCACGTGGGCTCTGGAAGCAGCAGCTCAGCCAGAACTGATCAACAAATACTGATTTACTGATGCAAGAGGAGCAAAGCCCCAGGGCAGCACAGAAAGGCTGCTGGAGCCCATCACGCAGGCCAGGAAGAAAGCTGATGAATGGCAGAGAGCTCTGTGAGGGGTCAGGGAACAAGTAAAGCTCAGGTAATGAGTTGGATAAAGCAGCCAGAGCTGCTTAAGTGAGAAATAGCTGCATGGAGAGTGAACTACCAGCTGCACAGCCCAGGCACACCAGTCACTGGGGCAGGCCACTGGTGAGCAGACAGTGGCCAAAGGCCCAAGACGCCTGGTGGCAAGCAGACCTAAGCACCTCATGGAGCTCCCTCCCCACGGAGCTGCCGGCCTTCATCGCTGCCCCCAGGCACGATACTCCAGCAGCACCAAGGGCTCAGTAGTGTGCCCCAGCCCTGCCACTGCCCTTGGGAAAGAACAGAGGAGAGAACCTGTGCCACAGCCACTTGTGTCTGCTGCTGCTGCTGCTGCAGGAGCTGCTGGAGAAGCTGCATCTGGTGGTGGGCAGAGAGGGGTGTTCCCAGGTCGGGCAGCTGGGCAGATGAGGGCAGCAGCATCTTGGGTGACGCTGTCAGGATATCTTCAGGGTGGAGGCAGCTCTGCAAAACACCAATGTCAAAAGTGGGATCCCCTGGCACTCACCTCAGAGAGCCACCGGGCACACACGTGCTTTGGCACAGAGCAGCCCTCCAAAATACCCAGAAAAGAAGTGGCTGCATTCAAAGCTAAAGCACACTTTGCTGCGAGTGCTGACAACCTTTGCAAAAAGTACCTTTTCAGTTTCAACAACAACCCAAATAGTTTCGTAGAAAATTCCCAAAAAGACTGATGTTTCCCATGGGAATTTCCACTGTATCAAGAAGTCTTTTATTTTTGTGGTTTTGGTGGAAAAAAAATCCCAATCAGCTCTGCTCCAAACGCTTTCCACGTGGCTGCACATAGCTGAACCTCTGCACAGCACTCTCCAGGAGTGCCCTGGGCCTCGAGCCAAAGGGCAGCCCCACAGCAGCAGATGGCTTTGATCTGGGAGCTGGGGAATGCTGCACAACCCCTCCTGACCCCCCAGCCCCCGGGATGCACATCAGAGTCACAGGGCTGGGGCTGTGCCACCACCTCAGAGCAGAGGGCAGGGACCCTGGGCTCGGTGTGGCCACCCACCTCCTTGCCCACGGCATCGAGGTCGGTCACGCCGCGGCTGAAGTCCAGGATGTCAGCTCCGGGCAGCGGCAGCTCCACGGCATCGATGTCGGTCTCCTCGGCCGAGGCGGCCGCCCTCTCCACACCGGAGAGGCGACAGGCTGTGGGAGCAGGGTCAGGGCAGGGCACGACCTGCCCGCACCCGCAGCTCACTGCTGTTCACCCACGGCTGTGAACGGTCCCACAGTCGGTCCCCACCGCCCCCGTGCCACCCACCCTCCAGCCTGGGGGGAAGCAGGTACAGAGAAACACGGCTGTCTCTTCCTGCTGCTGCTCGGGAGGAGGCTTTCAGCCAAAAACACACCCAGTCCCAGCACACCAAACCTGGAGAACGGCAGCCAAAAGCCCTGATGTGGGACAAACAGGCCACCAAGAACAGAAAACACAGATAAAGCTGAAGAAAGGTAAACAAGAGATTAAGGGAAAGAAAAACAAAAAACAGATGCTCTGGATTCCCGAGGGAGCTGCGTATCGTGGCTGGGACATTGTGCGGAGGAAAACCAAACAATGACCGGTCCAGGGCAGCCCAATGATTAGGTCATCACGGCAGCACTGGTCGCAGAGGCAAGCAGGAAACCACAGCCCAGCCCAGGTTGCTCCTGTTGGGATGGCGAGGATCCAGCCCACAGGATGGCAAGTCACGGCAGGGCAGGCAATCCACACACAGACAGGCAGCAGGACCTGCCAGTGGTCCCACCTGGCACTGCAAGGGTTTGACTAACCTCTCGTAAAACATCTGCCTCCCCTCCAGCACAGGCACCGACACCAAGGAGCAGGGCTGCTCCCCGGGACCCTGCAGAGCTCAGGGTGATGGGGCTGGACCAGCAGTCCCCCAGCCAGGCATCCCTGCACCCTCTACTCACAGGGCTGTGAAGAAGCAGGGTCTGCAGCTTGCCTGCAGCCCTGACAGCTTGATGGGAGACCACGAACATGGCTATGTCCATTCAGGGAGTTGCAGAGAACTGGCCCCAGACCCAGGCATGCCTCAGGACACGAGCAAGGTCTGTGCTTGGGGCCTCTTGTGCAGAAGCAGCGAGGGAATGTTTGCAGTGTGTGCAGCCAAGCACGGAGCAGAGTCCCAGGCGCTGCTAATGGGCTCCCAGCAAGGGGGATGTCTGAGAGGATCATGGCTAACACCTAGAGAAGGTTCCTTGCTGGGCAAGATCGCAGCTTGATCCTGAAGCACAGCAGGCCAGATTGCTGTGCAAATCCATTGCCCTGAGGTGTCAGCCAGCAAGGAGCAGATTGGGAAGACAGTGCCTCTGTAAACCCCATCTGCCAGGCTCCGGGGGCCCCATGCCACCCCCACACCTCCGCCTTTGCAGAATACCTGGGACATCCAGGTCATCTCCGTTCCTCTCACTGTCTCCATCCTCCTGCCCGTCCGCGTTCTGCTGGGTGTGCTGCAGGCTCAGCTTGTGGCACACCTCAAACGCCTGCCCCACCGTCCGCACGATGCGCATGGCTTGGCTCTGCAGCAGGCAAGGACAGGAGAGGAGAGGGGGGATGTACCCTCAGCTGAGCTGCCTCCGCATGGTGACCCCCCAGCCTGGCACAGCTCTCAGGGCTCTCTGTGCTGCCACAAGGTCTCAGATCACCGGGGTGCCCCGGGCTGCCAGCTCCAGTGCATTGCCACGGAGTCCTGCCCCAGCTGCTCCACCGAGAGCACACCACGACCAGATCTGCATCCCGGCATCTTTACCTTCTTCTTGGACTTGAAGACGTTGCACCTGAAGACATTGCTAGACCCATCCCTGGCAATGTAGCTGAAGATCTTTAGGTCTTGGGAATCATGAGATACATAGAATATCCTACAAGGACAGAATGGAAGGGAAGATATAAGCATACATGCCCATGAGACTGCCAAGGCCACAACCAATGCTTCCTGTGGCACGGGGTGCTGGCAGATGCCCAGCCTCTGCAGCACATCCCTTCTAAAGCCCATCAGAAATTTTTTTGGCAGTGGTTTTACCTCAGTTGGGAAAATTTGCCTGCTGATTCAGCAGCAGCAAACATTTTGCAAAGGCAGCATGGGACGTCTCTGCTCAGCCCCCAGGGACAGAGTCAGTGGCCCAGGAGCCCTCTGGGGATGGAGAAAAACAAACCTCACCCCTGGCCTGCTCACAGAGCTGGCCACCTTGCCCAGGTATCTGCCACCCCCTCCCCAGCACAGCTGAGGGATTCTCTCACTCCAGTTTGGCCTCCTTAGGACAGACACACCCTGCTCTTGGCTTTTGGGAACAAGATGGAGGAGGAGAGCCAGGGACTTTGGAAAGCACCATGAGCTGCCCTCCACAGGATGGTGGCGGCTCTCCAGTCCCCAGCTCAGTGCTGGTGTAGTTTGGGTAAGTGGCATGGCAGAGCCACGCAAGCCTCCATCCCCTCACCCAGCAGCCTCACCTGTAGATGGGATCATGCATGACAAGCATTTTGTTCTCATCCCAGGCCCATTCTTTTTTCTGCAATGAAAGAAGCTGGAAATGAGTACGTCAGATGCTGTCCTTGAGAACAAGGATAGGGCAGAGACAGTTCAGGGGCAGACTTGGGAAGCTCTTGTCACAGCTCTGCTGCTGCTCCCCTGAAACCCTTTTCCAAGGGTTGGGTCCTGTTGGGGACCAGCCACATCCCACATCACCTCCCACAGGGCCCCCTGAGCCCCTTCTAAACTACACCAGGACTGGCTCAGCCACCCTGCAGGAACATGACTCACATGAAGTTGGCCCCAGCCCATCCCTCCCTCTCCCAGCCCACCAGAGTTTCCAAGAAATTCAAGGATGCTGCAGGTCCCTGCACCAGGAGGGGAGGGGTTCTGCTGCGGAGACACTGCTGCTCCAGCAGCCAGTGCTGCTTACCTTCTTCTTCTTCTTCAGAATGACCTTCACGCCGTCCACTGACACGATGAGATTCACTTTCTTCTTCTTTATATTCTTGGCTTTGAACTCATACTGCAGGAGATGGAAGAAAACACCTGAATTAGCCTTCCTGTGCCAGGACAGCCCCAGGGAGGGCTGAAGAGGCTCCAGTAGGAAGTGGCAAGAGGGACAGGGACAGGTTTCCCTGATCCCACATGCTCACACCAACCTGTGCATCCATGCTAGGACAAGGGGTCTTTCTGCCCTGCAGTGTCCCCGAGCCCAGCATCTGGAGGAGCACACACTGAAGCAATCCAGCCCTTGGATGTGGATAGCACTTTACCCAGGTCAGAATGCTGCTGGGAATGGTAGCTTGTTTCAAAGGCATTTGTTCTGCCCCTCTGAAGGGTGCTGTGCCTCCCCAGAGAGGGACCACCACTCCCCCAGTCCTGCCAGCCCCCAGAGATCCGCAGCCTGGCTGCGTTTGCCCCGCTGGCTTGTGGCCATTGCTGAGCTCTGGAAAGTGAAATGGCATTTTGAGCTGGGTATTTTTGGGCTCAGTATAAAACTGAAGATGATTGCTGAGGACTCTGTGAACCTCTCCAGGGGAGATGGGATAATGCAATTACCCACTTCAATTAGAAGTCACTGGACAGGAAAAAATCCCAACAGGAATTTCCAAAGATCAGCGACTAAACACAAAGCTCTGGTCTGACCTGGGGAGAGAATGAGATTCCCCCCAAATCCACCCACTTTGGCATTTAGAGTCTTACAAGCAGGGAGAAGGCTGGCAGAGGAATAGGCTGAACAAGCCATTTGGGCTGATCCTGCTGTGGGACTTTCGAGGAGTCCCATAACTGGTTTGCCACAGGTGCAGCCACATCAGGCACCCAATGTGCTGGTCCCACTTGCAGGCAGCTGTTCACAGCCACAGGGACAGACCCTCTGTGCCCAGGAAAAGCCCTGCATCCTGCGCCTCGCCTGTCCGAGGAAGAGGGATTTGATTTATCCTCTCATTATTTCAGCAGTGTCTCTGCAGAGGGAGCAGTGCCCTGCCTCCGGCCCGCGCCAGCTCCGCTGTGACATTTCCAGCACCGCGTGATCTATTAACTCTGGCAGCCAGAGCCAGCAGGCAGGAAAAGCTGCTGGCCCTGACCTGTGATCAAATGATAAAAGACCTGAAAGCACAATTCCTCAAAGCCATTTTAAAGTCGCCAAAGGGGATGGGAGATTCAGAAGGCTTGGAAAACAGTGCGGGGTACACAGCTCTGCCCTCCCCTGAGCACAGAGCATGCAAGCCCACCCATACTGAGGGCTGAAGCCATGGTGATGGGCTGCAGAAAGCAGAGCTCAGGCTCCCACCGTGGCTTCGGTCAGCCTCAAAGCCCCCAGCACATCCCCACATGCTGCTTGCATGGCTTATTCCTCACGGAGAAGGGTCTCACCAGAGTCCTCCACCACAGAACCCACCAGTGTGCGTTTCCAAGTCCCAACCCCATTGTTATCAGCAGAGATGAAACTGCATTCAAGAGCCCCTTCTTTGTGTCTTGTCAAGACACTAGACCAGTGCCTGGAACCTAACACTAAAGAAATGTCTTGATTTAGCCCTGAAAAGGTGAGCCTGACTACCTTGGAGTAATTAACCTAGTCCTTTCTGAGGCTCTGCATGTGATTTTCCAGGAGCTGCAGGCTGAGCTGCATGTTCCCTGCAGCATCCAGGGTGACTGTGTGGCACCTTGGGTGCTGCCGCCTGATTTATTGCTCCTAACCATCACTGATTATGCACATCCAGTTGCATTTCCAAGCTCCTGGTGCTGTGGGGTTTCTATTCCGGGCTACCCCAAGTGCTAACTAATGTGGTCTTGAAAGAGAGAAAAATATCTCAGGGTGAGACAGACTATTTTTAGCCTGTTTTTTTGGGTAACAGCCCCAGGACAGCAATGCAGACGGGCCAGGAGGTTTCAGCAAAGATGCTACCCAGCCCTGGCACGTTTCAGGGACAGAATCACACAGAGCTCCCTCGGAGAGGCTTCCACCATCCCTGGCTGCAGGCAAGGGATTCTGCCCAGGCTCGCCCTGAGCCTGGCAGAGGGGGATGCTGTGGGAAGAGCTGCTGTGCCTCTGCCATGCTGAAGCCAAAGCCCCCTTGAGCTGATGGGTCATGGCAAAACTCCAGCAAAAACCAATGGAAGCAAAGAAGTCAAATTCTCGGAAGGACCGACCAGACAGATTTGTTAAGCCCTTCCATAAATCCAAGCCTTTATCCTGACACCGACTGGAGAGCCAAGCTCCTTTGCAAGCCTGAGCCATGTGCTCAGAGAGCTGTTGCCCATCCCACCCCACCCCAAGCTCATTAGAGCAATCAGTCCAACGAGCCTAGCGGCTCTCCAGGATACGCTTCCCATGCTCTGAAGCACAGCTCCAGTCAGTGAAACGCTAATGAACTCATGCCCGCTGGGGCTCTAATGAAACACTAACCGTCATTTAATAACAAATTAGCAAGGAAGAGCATTCAATAAGACAGCAATTCAGCTCTCACATCCCAGGGCTGTGCAGGGAAAGCACGCTGGGTCCCATAGGCTAGGAGATGCCATTGCCATTTTGAGGGGCTTCTGATTTGGTCTAAGGGAGTGTCAGCTTTGTGCAGCTCCTCTAAGTGAAATCTGAGCCACAAAGACTGTAAGGGAGGAAACCAAAATCCTTTACTTAATGGGGCCATGGAAGAACATCTCTGTACAACTGATCAGGACCTCTCTGGCTTGGAGTTATGCTTGATGACAACTCTGACCAGGCACAGCAATCTGCTGTGTCCGCCCATGTTCGTCAGCATTCCTCCTTCTGCTGCAAAACAACGAGAGAAAGCTTAAGAGGGTTGCAAAGCATTAGGATTTTAGCTTTTCCTGCTGCTGGGAGGAGAGCAGAGGTGATGATGGCAGGGTTGGAAATGCCACCGCAGGGACTCTGAGATGGTCTGCACAGCCACAGCTGCAGCTGCTGTATCCAAAACAAATGGCTGACCCACAGGAAAAGAAAACCCACATGTCTCCAGAGACACTGGGCCACTGCCACCCAATCCTTGCTGGGAATATATCCTGCATTCCCAAAGATGTGCAATAGGAGGGTCTCTGTATACTGGGTGACAGCAATTTACCCCACACTCGCTGGGCACTGCATTGTGATTTGGTGACTGCTTCAGGAGAAAAAAACACATTTTCACACATGATAAGCTCAGCTACCCATGGCTCCAGTTGGAGAGCTCAATCCTAGCCTACGGCTTAATAAAGAACTGATACAGAAATAATTATCCAGCTTGAAATCAAGAAAGGAAAGAGGATTTGCACAGCATTCCCATGATCCCCCTTGGTTTCACATCATGTAGCATTTCACTGTACTACTTATAACCAATTAAAAGCTGTAACAGAAGAGCTTTCTTAGCCTTCTACCCATTTTGCCCATCTTGGGCATGTTCCTGGATCTTTAAATATCTGTAATAATACTGCAGGCTTGGGTTAATTATATTAATTCTTGTTTAGAGCAATGTGGAAATGCCAGAAGAAAGAGAAGAATTAATTTCAGAGAAATACAGAGAAAGGACACAGCAAAATCATCCGTTCCTGAACTTGCACAGCTCCACAGTTGGTCTCCAACTGAAGCTTTAAGAGCTGCATTAAAATTTTTGAGCAAAGACTGAAAATGGACATCTGAGATACATCAGTTAAAAAGCCCCACGACTATTCAAGAAGAAAAGCAAAGGTGGTCTCAGTAATGCAAAAGAAATATAAGATCACTCATGAAATCCAACAAGCTAAGTGAATAAAGATTGTCCCTTAATTTTACCCTGCCCACAAAAAAACATACTTATCTTTTCAAATGGAAGCGAAATATCTACTCCATCAGAGCACGGGAGCCTTACTGTCAACCTCGGGTTAGTGGGAGTCTATTTTCAACATCTGTCTTTTGTGCAGAGTTCAGTATTTAAATAACTTGGGAAGGAAAAGAAGCCAGCTGGTGTATGCATCATTGCGCAACGCATTCCTACTGGCAGAGTATTAAAATTGCCCTTTCTGGAGAACGGAGTAACATATGTTGCTTAATAGAGAGCGCATGTAACCTTGTCAGCTTGGAGGAAAATTATGTATGAATCCGAGAGCGATGGGTATGTGTGAAAAGCAGGGAAAACTCAGCATCCCTAGAAAGATGCTCTCCGTCTCTGTCGGCGTGTTTCCACACAGCAGAAGTGTGAGGAAACTTGTAACCACGCACTGCACACAAGGTCAGGGAGATCAGACACTGAGAAGGAGAGATGATGTCTTTCTAGATCCATCATCCCCCCCGCATTCACAAGCATCTGAAAAATGTTAACCTGAATAAAAATGCCCTCATTTCATTCCAGCCCATCTAAACTGCCTCAGGTGTAGATTTAAGTCTGCCCACTAGCACTGTCCATAAGTAAGGGAAAGTATCAGGAATGCTTTATTGTGACATTGGGACACCAGAATACAAATAAAGAGAATATTTTTAAAGGAAGTTGCCCTAAGTGCATGGAGCTGCCCCTGTCCCCTTCCACCCTCTATCCCCCTCCTCCTCAAAAAAAAAAAAAAAAAAAAAAAAAGGGAGGAAAGGTTACAGGCTTGTACCTTGTATTGGGGAAAGAGCAGCGCTCTGAGAATTCAATTAACAGGGAAAAAAGCAATTCCCACAAAACTCACTGCTGCTCTGCTAGCTTGGGAGGCAGGAGATGAATACCTGCTGTAAGAAAAAGTGTAGAAGAGGATGTAATTTTTGCCAGCAAGATGTATTTCTACGTATTTATCCAGAAAGGATATGAAACGGTGAGCAAAGCTGGGTACCCCAGAGCCACCCGTGCTGAATGCAGAGGGGTGGCTGGGCAGGACCCTGCTGGGAGCACCCTCAGCTCTGAGCTGCTCTGCCCGTGGCCATGCCCCCGCAGCTCCTCCTCGCAGCTGCATGGCACAGCAGCTCATAAAATACCTCCAGAGTTAGACTTTAACCCCAGGTCAGCCCGGGCTAATGACAGACGTGCCAGACCAGCGCCAGCTTTCCCAGCACTTGGGGGGGAGGAGCGCTGCTGTGCTCTTGATGAAGAATTAACTTATTACAAAATGACAGCCGGGATCGAGTTCAATCGGCACAGGCTCCACGGCGCCAGAATTAACGACTGGGGGGAAGCACATACCTCACAATTCCCGCTGCTGAAAACATGGGGAATGGCAGCAAACCTCAGAAACGGCCAGGAGCTTCCCAGGAGGGAAGCCTGAGAAACCTTGCTGGGATCCTAACAGCCGTAATTGGGAGGAATAGCAAGCACAGCTCTGTACAGGGCACGAGGATTTCGTTTTACTGAACCACACAAAGAAATGGCACCAACCCCAGTGCCCTGGAATGACTCAGAAGCCACCTGTGGGCTGTGTGGGAACGGGAACCTGTGAGGGAAAGGCCCTTTTTTCCTGGCCAGGTGTGCTAAGCCACCCTGGGGATAGGCACGGGGAGCCAGAGGAGCAGGAAGGCAGCGCTAGCTTCCTGCTAGTCCTTTGTGGGGTAACCAACACTGAGAGCTTGGCACTGGAGTCCTGCCAAAGCACCAGGAGCAGACTGCAGCCAAAACACCTCATGCCTTCTTTTTTCTTTCTGGTTAATTGGAGGAAAAGTGTACCTTTCAGCCTGAAAGGAAAGAGCACTGGAGAGAAAGGAATGATTTAAAATCCAGCTTTGGCCCAGGAGCAAACAGATAGAACCTGTCTAGAAGCAGCCTTGCAGATCAGAAGAGTCTGCAACCATCCATGCCATGACAGTGTGTGGTGTCCAGGAGACAGCTGGGCAGGGAGCAGAGGCAGCACGGCCTCTCCCCAGAGCCCAGGGTTAGAAAGGTAGGGCAGCAGAGAGCCAGGCTCCTGCCAGCAGGGTCCCCAGCTATGGAGCAGCCATCATTCACTTCTGCTGAAGGCTGCTGCCCCCACAACAGAAAGGCACCTGCCAGCCTGCCCCGGTCCGTGTCTCCTCCAGCCCTACTGGGGCAGCAGCAGCAGATGTCAGGGGATGAAGTGGCTGGAAAGCAGGGCACCTCCCAGGAGGGCAGACAGCTTCATCCAAGAGGCATTTCAGAACAAGGCTTCAGAATATCTGACAGTCCACTGCTCTGGGCTGCACTTTACGCCCTCAGGGGAATCAGGCTTGCTGGAGGGGAGCACACTGAAATACCTGCTTAGCCTACTAATATGATCAGCAATAAACAGACTAAAACCCATTTTTAAAAGTCTGCTTTAAGCCACCCTACCAAAGTGCTGTGCTGCTGTCTGTGTCAGAGGAGTCCCCATACCCTTCACTGAGGCCATGGGATCCCATTGCACCCCAATTCCTCTGTGCATCTGTAAATCTGGCCATGACCATGCCAATGCTCCACACACGAGCAGGGCACCTGCCGTGCGATGCCAGCAGCACCTCCCTGCTCCCCCCAGGAGCTGGGATACAAAAAGACAAAAAAAAGCAGGGAAATTTGGGGATCTCCTTGGTGTGGTCATTTTGCTTGGTCCCCCTTCTCCTGCCACCAAAACTGAGAACAAAACCAGGCTGAGGCACGCACATTTGCAGCAAGGATGGATCCTATTGTGGGGCACAGAAACATGGAGATACCTGAGGCTGGGATGAAGGTTCCCAGCAGCTCCATCAGCAGACTGCCAGCATGGCATGGCCAAACATGCCAGACACCTCTGCCATCCTGACAGTTTGGGTTTCAACTACTATCCAGTATTAAATTTCCCCTGTCCTCCTGCCTAGACCCCATTGCTGGTGGTTTTGGCACGAACTGGACTTAAATTTAAGGGCACAGTAATTTGGAAGAGAGGAGGAATACTGAAGTACTGGATGCTTGTTCTTGGGCTTAATGATGATGCTTTTTAAAACTCTTCTACAGTTCCTTGGAGTTTGCATTTGCACATATGGGAAATGCAGCTCTGAGGTACATGTGTTTGTCTGAAATAGATATGATTTTGGTTTGCACTGACAAGGTCAGTGCCTATTTTCCCATCCAACTTCAGGTTTAATTTGGTAACCGTCTGTGATGGTTGTGAGTACCGATGGGTATAAATGGGAATCAGGCTAAAAATACCCATGTTGTGAGAGCAGCAGAGCAAAGTTAAGGTTGCTGCTTCAAAACCATCCCAGGATTGCAGCATACCCATCTATCACACAAAATATGTTTTCCAATAACATTGAATACTTCACAATAAATGCCTTCTGCTCAGTTTGCTATTTCCTCCTAGAGAGCTGCCTCCATCCGCTTCCTCCAACCTCCCCTCACTACCTCCGAATTTCTCAAGTTGAGGTGGCAAACTGGGACACACTCACGAGCCATCTGCAGCAGAAGCAGTTTCACAGGAAGCTCAGAGAAATCAGAAATGGTAAGAATTAAATCAGTATCAGTCACAGGGTTAAATGGAGAAAGTTAACAGGCAACAGCTTATGCTAACCTCCTGTTTTGAAGACTTCCATTTGCAAGATGATTTATCTCCCTTACAAGAAATCCTCAGGCATTCCATACCTCTCTGCGTTGTTTTTTTTTTTTTTAAACACCTTTAAATCAGAGGTTCAAAGGAGACCTCAAAGGAGACCTGAGACACCTCAGCAACTTGCTGTGTGTCCATGAGGTATGCAGCAGCACTGTGCCATGAGGGATGCAGGTGCTGGAGCAACAGCATGCTTCCCAGCTACATCCCTCAGTTCTACCATAATCTCACCAAAGCCACCAAGGCCCCTGTGCAAGTGTTACTGTTCACTCCACGAGGGCTTGACTAATGCCAAGCTTATAAAAGAACACTGGAGACCCCATCCCACCCCAGCCATATAACTTCCCCTCCAGCCTGGGCACATGCAGGGAGTTCAGTGCTCATGGGCTGGGAAACGGGGCACCCCCCAGCCAGGCATGAAGGTCGGTGGAGACCATGCAACGTGCTATCCCCCAGCCTTGAAAACATCTCCAAACTCCTTTCAGGAATCCAAGGAAGTGATAACAGCATGGACTGGACCTGTGTGGGAGGTGGCAAGCTCCCCCTTGCCTTCACATGCTGCCATCACCAGTGACCAAGCCAGGGTGCGAATGAACCAGTGCGTGGGTGCGTGTGAGATACTGGTCAAACTGGTTATAAAAATAACAGCCAGGCTTTGAGCTGCTTCCTTCAGCTAAGGAAAACAAGGACGGGCTCTGTGTGCATCTGCAGGCATCGCTCTCGCACTGCTTTTCACTGCCCGGGAGGGAGAACACCAGAAATGAGCTCTACATGTTTTAATATTTACCACCTGTTGCTAGAATAAGCAGAAGTGCATTCCTTGGAAAGCCCACATTTGACTGGAATTTGTGGTATTTTTAATTAGACATGCATTGGTTTGACCTATGCAGGCTGAGGCAGCCCAAGCTGCTTGGTGCAACTGCCCTTTGAAGAAGGTAAGTAACTGCAAGAGCCTGGAAATGGCTCTGTTCATCCAGCCCAGAGCGGGTTCGAGCCCATGTGCTAGGACAAGCTTGGCTTAAAGAGCAGCATTGCCATTTGCAGCAGTTCAGCCATGCCCCTTACAGTGATCCCTAACAAACTCCTGCCCCTTTCTGGCACCAGCAAGTCCCGATGCCCTGGAGGACCCCGGGAGTGAGCAGTGCAGGCAATGGCCAGCCCAGCATCTTCCTCCACCTGAGAAGGAAAACAAAATACCTGTGTTCCACATTAGCTTCCCCCCCAAATGCAACCTTTTAAAGACAGACCCTGATTCAAGGCAGCTGAGGTAATCCCTGCCCACATGGATGGGTTGAAGGCAGGGCTGATACTGCAGAAGAGCCCAAAGTCACCCCAAATCCACCCTGAGGGCAGGTGACAAAGCAAGGGGCACCCTAAGAAGATACCCACACAGCACTTCAGAAAGGTGTCAGCTCAGCAAAGCGAGCCAAATCACAGCATGGTGATATTTATGCCCCAAGTTGTGAAATACAGGATTTATTTTGGTATTTTTTTTTACTGCTCACCACAAAGCTGCTCTCCCACTGTTGCATAAAAAGCTTGAGTAAGACCAGTTGAGAAGGCAAATGAGAATAGCCAGGCAGAGAAGCAGTGACACACCAAGGCAGGCAGGCTGGTAATACTGTAACTAAATCAGCAATTATGAAATTCAGACAATTAATAAAGAATGAATGAGCAGCAGCATTAAATGCTTGGTGCATCAGAAACAAGCCAGCCCTGTGGGGCTCATTAGATGCCGGTGGTGTTCAACAATGTTTCTGGGTTGTAACTGGAGAAAAGAGGTAATTATTCATATCACTCTTGCTTCATAGTTCCTATTTCAACAATAACTAATGCAGGTATTAAAACCCATTCACTAAATTTTACATGTTAAAAGCAACAAGAATAATGTCCTTTACAGAGATTTAGACAGAATTATAGAAAAAAATTCCAAGTAATAAAAGTACCAAGATTTTAGGTGGAGTTAGAAAAGAGGGGTTGAAATCCACCTCAGCAGTAGAGCTTCAGATGACAGAATGCCACCGTGCTTCCAGGAAACCCCAGTGAGGAGAGCACAGCAGTGCTCATTTTTATGCAGGGCTGAGAAAAAAAAAAAAAGAGTATTTGCTATCCAGGCCAAGTGTACAGGAATCTGGCATCTACTCATTTCAGGATGGTTTTATATGGCATTGGCCAAGCAGCCTCTTACAGGAAAAAGGAACAGAAAGTGCATCTGCCAGGAGGCAGAAATGTATCCTAAAAAGACCCTGGAGGCATTGCAAGGTGTCATCCCAGTTCAAAGGACACTGTAAAGACAGTGTGGTCCTGGGCAACGTGCAGCAAAACAGCAAGGTGACACTACCTCAAACCACAGCACTACTGAAATCACCACCAACACAACCCATTCCTACAGAACGTGTCCTGCTTTATCACACACTTCAAAGAAGAAACAGAAAACAGTTCAGAAAAAAATGAAGAAGAACATGAGGCAGTTTTCCCAGACTCCTACACCCCAGAGGTTAAAACAAACTCTCTGTATTTAGCTTATCCAAAGAGCAGGCTCAGTGGGCACTTGTCCACAGCTCAGCGACTTGGGAAGAGCTTCCTCACATCAAAGGCTCTGACTTTGGGCAAATGCACAAAATCAGCTAGCTGGGAGTTGAATTTGGATCCATTCAAACCACAGAAAGACAGGTCTTTTTTCACAGAAAGCTCAAGGGGACCTGCACCCCGAGTCACACCCACCAATAGCTTTGGCCAATTATTCTGGATTTCGCTCCTTTTAGATAATGTAGATTTCTTAGCATGTAGAGGTCAGCACAGATGTGCTCTTTGTGCTGGAGATACACACACATTGCCCAAGTTCCCAAGGATCAGGGAGTATTTGAAGGAGTCCAGACCAGTCCCATCCATCATGTTAAGAGGGAACAAGAAAATGCCATTGGAGCAAAATGCTAAAACAAAACTGGAGGCCTTGGAGAGAAAAAGGAGACGGCTCTCTCTGATGCATATCACTACTGCAATCCAACAACAGCACTGTAAAACATCACAGGTCGGGCTGTTTCCTGTTAAAGAATTAAGCTGGAATTTAACCATCTCTGCTGAAGTTTCCTGGGGCAGATACACACTTCAGGCTGGTTTTTGCAGCTTCTGCTGGAACAAATCAGCAGTTTCCATAAGCAAGCCCATGACATGGGGAACTGGTTTGGTTGGGAGTTTTCTCTATCATGTTACACTCCCACTGCTGAAAACCAAGCAACAGATTAAGAATCACTGGGATCCTCTTCCTCCATCAGGAAAGCCTGGCCTGAGAAGAAAACATTGTCTTCTCTGAAAATTCTTTGTCTAGAGTCTTTGCCCTGGGTAGACCTTGATCCAGATGGGAAAGCCCATGCCTTCCAAAAATCCCAGTTGAAGGAGATCACCCACTAACTATCATCTACAGGGATACCACAGCAGCCAGGAGCCACATCCATGGCCACAGTGCCATGTGGAGAAGCAGCAGCCCTGTGTGGCCCCAGCAGCCTCCCTGTGAGGTGGCAAGGTGCAGGCAGGAGGAGGCAGGGAGCCTCCAGGGCTTTCAGCACGCTCTGCAGGCTACAGCCTCCTCTGCTGGGATGGGGAGAGCACTTGGCTCCTTTCCCTTGTTCTGGGCAGTGCTCCTTCTGCCGCCCTACAATAGATACATCCTTTCCTCCCACTCCCTAATTAAACTCTCATTCCACAGACCAGCTCACACAATAGATTTTGCAACCTCTCCTTTTAAACAGATGCTCTCCTTTCCTCGGCTCCGCACAGGGCAGGAACACGCCGTAACATCCTCGGAGCCCTCGCAGCCGCAGAGCCGTGTCCCAAAATCCCTCTCACCTTGCTGGAGGCGGCAAGGCAGGCTCTGACTCTGCACCTCCCCGGCGGCTACTCGTGCACAGCATCCCTTGGAACATCTTCCTGCAGCACCAAGCCAAAACCACCAAGAATTAATTTTAGCAGGGAAGAAACTGGGGCACGTGGCATTTTTTTCGGAAGGCTGCAGCCCCAGGCTTTTGTCTCTCTTCCGAGGTGATGCAGCAGAGAACACCACAACAGATTAAACTAAAGGGTCCTTGGCCTTTGAGGGCCAGCAGGGAAGCACAAGAGCAGAAAGGATCATACATAAGAGTAGCATTCACAGTTGACTTCAGTTTGGTTTGAATTTAATTCAGCCCAGTTCCCTGCACAGGGATGTCTCCCTGTGTCTTAGTTTCTCACCCATAAAGTGGATACTAAATATTGCTTGACCCCTGCTTGTGAGTTTTCTTAACTCTTTGGTCTCCTTTTCCTAGGTTATTTCTCCCTTTAACCACAGAGCAAGAGTCAGGTATTGTATCTGGACTCACTCAAGCCTGGCAGGAAGATGTGGCTGCCCAGAATAAGGCTGCCTGCATCTCTCCTGCTCAGGCCCATGCAGCACCAGCACTCAGCACCAGGGAGCATTTGGTCCCACTCCATCCCAAGAGTAAAATGTTACCATGATGGCAGAAAACTGGTGAAAGCACTGATTTGTTAAAAAACATGTGAAAATTCCATGTTGAAGTAAATAAGAAGGGAGAAAACCTCCAAATACAAGCAATGCCATGGGTGTGAGGAGACACAAACTCAGGGAGAAGGTCCAGTTGTCCACTGCACTGACCAGATACTGCTGAGAGGTGCCAGGATGAGTTACAGAGCCTGAAATCAGCCAAACCTCAGCATGCCTCTCTCAAACCTATTTTTTCTTATCAACAACCTCTCAGGCAGCCAGGAGCTTATTCTTAGGCACAGTTAGAAACTTACTCTAAAATGCAAAGGCAGATGCTGATGGATAACTTCACTAGCAATCTTCTAGCAGCAGAAGAGACTGTCCCCTCTTGGTGACAGTGGTGGGGCTGGTGTGCACTGAGCTGGGCACGTTACAGCTGGTGACACTGAGCACAGCCCTTTACCTCAATAATTCCTTCTGCAGAGGTTTTTGCATGTCTGAGGCTCAGGCCATCAAAGGCAGCTCTGTCACCTTGCAGAAGCAGAGGGCTATCAAAGGATGATGGCTTCTGTAGGAACTCTTCAAACCCTCACGAAAAGCAATCACTAGCACTAACATGACCCCAAATTTCCCAGAACAAGCTGCAGACCTCCGTGCCTTGACAGCCAGACTAAATTCATTCATGTCTGGAAGGCAGAGCGTGCAACAAATCACTCCTTTCCCTAGGCAGGAGGGAAAGCCAGAGCCGGAGAGCCTCGTCAGCAGCTCCAGCAGCTCCTATGGCATCTGCAGTCCCATAGACTCCATGTGTGTCTGTGCTCCTGCAGAAAGCAGGGTTTGCAGCACCATATTTCCCTGCTGCTGGTGCAGCTGAGCACTGGCACTGGACTGAGCCTGATGCCCTACCAAAACCATCTGTGCAACACGGGAGCCCCACAGGAAGGAGCATGCTGTGCTCCACAGATAGTGCAACGCACCAGTGCAATCCTTTAATGTGCTTGAAGAACCATTTCTGAGGAAGAACAAGTGGGAAGCAGGAGGAAGAGAAGGAAGCACAAGGGCACACGGGATGGACATTTGTGAAATGACACACTGGCCATAAACTTAGAAAGGGGGTGGGAGCCAGCAGAGCATCCCTGGCTGGGAGGGAGTGACAGTGAAGGCCTGCCCTCCCCCCACATTCAGGGAGCTCAGCAGACATTATTCCCCATCCTCTCCCTTGAGCTCCCCGCAGATATTTGCTGAGGGCTCAGACAGTGGCACCAACAAGGCAGGAAAGTGACTCAGTGTGAGCATGATGGGGAAAGCCCCCAGCCAGGGAGGGAGATGAATCACAGGGAGACACCGTAGGCTCCCAGGGAAGGAACAGAGTCCAACCCAGGGAAGTCCAACCCAAGCAAACGGAGGGCAAGGATGTGTGATGGGACTGGAGAGGACAGAAGGCACTGCTGCCTCCCAGCCTTTTGCCAGCAGCTCCAGTCCTGCCCTGGGCTTGGTGCCTGCTTGGCTCCCAGCCCTCTCAAAGGCACTGGCTGCAGGCCAGCATCACCCACCAGGAACACTGCTGCCTGTGCTGGCGTGCCCAGCGCCAGTCGATGTGTTCCTGCCAGAGCCTGAGCATCGCCTGCCCGTGGGACACTTGCCCAGAGCAGAAGTGCTGAGCTCCTCAGGGACACAGGAGGTATGGGGAAGACCACACATGGCATGCACCTCCAGGCTCAGGAGCTTTCCCAAACCACGCTCCCCCACCTGGGTTATGGTTTCCTTCATCCTCACTGGCTCCATACTCGAGCTCTCCATCCAGCTGGGGACTCCTGGGTCTTTCCTGTCCACCCCACCATGTTTTGGAGCCGGGCCACGAAGGACACGCTGCTGTCCCAAGTTTGGCAGAGAACTCTCAGACGGGGCATTCCTGGAAGCTGAAAGGCAATGTGCTTATCATGCCTTATTTAGGAAGCCAGCTACCAGGGGACGAGGAGTGTGCCTGTTCCTCATCTCCTCAGCACCCACCAGGTCACACGTCTGGCTGAGCCCAGTCATTCCTGCCACTGCGTGACCCAGCATGCTCAGGAGACAGCTGGCACAGGCAGTACTTGCTCACATCTCAGTGCTCCCGGCGCCTTCCCAAAGTCTCTCTGGCAAGCACTGACCAAAGCCCCTTCCTCACTGCCTTCCTCCAGGGCTCAGACTTTGTCTTCCAGCATTAATGGCTCACACTTCACACCTCTCCAACAGCCCAGATGCTTGTCTTCTGCCACATGGAGTCATTTATCTCCCTAAACTCCTCATTTCACTATGTGTGCATTATAACTCACGATATCACTGCTCCACTGGAAAGCATTTCACTGGAGCCCACAGCTCCACTGGAAAACATTCACCCCAACCTGGCCATGATATTAAGGCAGATAATAAAGCCAGGGTCACCATGCTTTGGCCAGCTCTCCTGGAAACCAGCCCTCCCCTGTGGGGAGTCTTGGCCAAAAGGCTGCTCCAATCAATCTGGGTACTAATTTAACCAGTTTATTGATTAAATGCTAACCACAGGATGAGATCCTGGCCTATTTAATGCTTAGGAAAACCAGACTAGCCATTATTTTATTATGACATTAAGTGGCACCGGTGATGCCAGGAGAAATATGAGCTTGCCCAGAAGGCTTCACCCCTTTACTGTGACTGTCAGAGCACTGAAAGAGCAATTGAAATTATTACAGACATCCTTTCAGTTTCTCCCAGATCTAATATGACATAATCTTGTTCATCTTGGATAACCACATCGAGTCATTAGCTCATCAATAATTCACCTTGCACCAAGCGCCGTGACTTGGCACGAAGCAGGCTGTCAGGTGGCCAAAGCTTGAGCATCTCCTGGCCAGCCCACTTCCCACTGTGCTGGTCCTCACAGACAGACAGGGGTGGGCTGCCCCAGGCAACCTGGGCCAGCTTGCTCCCAAATCCTGCTCCATTCTACAGTAGGGACAGCCATGCATGGTGAGAGAAAAGAAGAAAAAGCATTGCTGTAAATGGCCTCACGCTTTTAAAAGCTCGCCATGGCAGGAGCAGGAGTAACTGAGAAATATTCTAATTAAATGAGCTCAGAGTTATGCCAGGAGCTCCACACAAATAACTGGCCACACACATCAATTTTCACACCAGTCCAGCTGCACCTGTGGCCTGCAGAAGATGCAAAATCTTGCTTTACACAAGCTTGTTGAAATTCAGCAGTTTTGCCAATTCGCTAAAATTGAGCTCAGCTATGCAAAGCAGCCGAAGTACCACAAAATCAGATGTACCTGACAGAGTAGGAGGTGTAGAGAAGAAGCAAGATTTTCAAGTGCTTGGAATGCCTCCCTGTTTTGAGCCTGCAAAACTCAGCTGGACACCTCCCAGAAACAGCCTTGCAGAAGACTTCCACAGAGGCAGCTTTTAAGAAGTGCCTATATAGGATTTTATCCTTTCTGGCTCCAAAGAAAAAACCTGGATTAAAGCTGCACTCAGCAATCCAAAAGGGCTGATTCAAAATTTTCTAGAACCACAGCACCAAGCCCCAGCCAGGCAGCACTGGATGCACTGGAGACATGCCAGGGGCACACAGAGGAAAGCCTCTGCATGTATTTACATCATGACAACATAAAAAATATACACTTGTCATTGTCACTTAGGGCCCATGAGCTCACCGGGAAGGGAGGGGAAGGAAAAAGATATCTTGCCACCTCCCCAGGCATTTTCAACTGAAATCTTCAACAGCTCATAATCCTTAGGGTTGGAAAGATACACCACTCTTAGTTTGGGGCTTTTTGATGTTCAGATGCCCACAGGTAACTTCCTGGACTTATGGAACAGTTCCTTACACCTTGCCTCCAGAGGAGACGAGGAGCATTTTGAAAGCCAACCTACTCCAGCAGTTCAGGGCATGAAGCAACATGGACTGGGTCACCCTGTTCTGGGATGAGGAAGAGAAGGGAGCCAGCTGTACTCACAGAACCCCCACTGCCGGTCCAGAAAACAAGCCCTGGTCTGTTGTATTTATTACATATGTGGCCATCAGTGGTCTGCAGGAGAGATGAAGGTTTTGGAGGAAAGCTGCAGCAAATGCTCACAAAATTGCCCTTCAAGTGGATCTCTAGCATGGCTAATGTCCCACTCTACTGAGTCATTTCAGGGCCAGTGATTTGCACCAGGTGCAGTGCAGAGAGGGCTGTATCCCCAGCAAGCCCAGTCCATGCAGAAAGGAAAAGCAGAGACAGTCAGCTGAGCACCTCCCCTTCCCTCCTCACCCTGAGCTTTGAGAATCCTGGGAATTCCGCACATTCTCCTGCTTCTGGGCAGAAACTCCCTCTGGTCAGGGCCACAAGGATGGCCATGGCAATCCTTCAGCAGTGGGGAGGAAGGGGATGGCATCCATGGCCTGCAACACCAACCCCTGTTTAAAGCCCCTCTCACCCCTGATCTTCAAAAGGGACAGGATTTGGGCTCGACCTACACAGGTCAGGTGGAGCTGTCCTGCCCACAGCCATTGCTCTGCTCTGCAGAGTGGAGCGTGGCAGCAGCAAGCCTGCCTGCCTGCAGCAGGCATCCCAGCAATGTCAACTATGCAGTGTCCTCCTCGGTGCCCCCAAAGGGTCAGGTCTCCATCTAAACAGGAAGCCAGGATCTGCCAGACCCCGAGTGTGGGGGAGTAGAAGGGAGGCAGTGCTACAGGAGGTGCTGCTGCTGCTGCTGTCCCAGTCCCTCCCTGCTCCCAGCCCAGCACAGGCAGCCATGGGGGCTTCCAGGGCATTCTCCCCACTGGGATCCTCACTCTCAGGCACAGAGCATCCTCACTTCTTTGCAGAATCATTTTTTTAATCATTTAGAGGCAAAGCCTGGAAAGCAGCTATGGTGAAGGCAGCACCGAGAAAGGGGAGTTGAAGCAGCAGAGGAATGGTGTGGGCTCCCCTCCTTCACCAGCACTGACTAACTTGGAGCAAACTGAGACAGAGCACTTCTCCCCCTAAACCAGGGACTGCATTGAAAACCACACAAACCTCAGGGTCAGCAGCTGCTTCACACTCTAACACACAGAACTACTGTTGCTTGCACTTGATGATCTCCCATTTCTTGATTTCTGTGCCTAAATAAACTTTTTCTTCCTCTGGTTTCCCCATGCCAATATTGTGGGATTATTTTATTCCTTAAAGCACAAGGGTAGCTGTGCTCTTTAAGGAGGACATGCACTGCTTCAGCTCCAGCCAAAGTGAAATGAGCCCCCAGCACCCAGCCCAGCCAGAAATGCCCTCAGCAATGCTGTGTCCTGCTGCCAGGCACACAGCCAGGGCAAAGCACAGGAAACCAGGGGGCTTTGCATGTAAACGGCCATCAAACCAACCATCCTGGCATCCTCCTCACAAACAGCAGCCCCAACAAATAAACACACAAAGTCTCTCTAGCAGATCTGATCTGCAAACTCACAGCCTTTCAATGACTTGCATCTCTGCTGTCTTGCACTAGGTGAGAAAAGCCTGAGCACACACTTCAAACACATAATTCACCATGAGAAAGCATTCTTTTACCCTGCTCTGTGTTCTTTCCCTGCCATTCAGAGCTGTACCCATGAATTTTCTAGACTGTCCTTCAGTTTATTTGTATTGGTCAACAAGGATGCTCTGGTGCTCTTCTCTTTTCCCCAGGGTTTACTTAAGCCCTCAAATTTGTTCCAGTCCTCCCATACTGAGGTTGAGTTGTGTGATTTTGGGGCTGGAGCTGCATTCTTTCAAAAGTCTTGAAAGGCAGTGAAGGAGACTGCTATTTATAAGAGCTCTCGATGGCATAACAGTTGTTCTGTCCCAAACCTCACCTGGACATAAAACTCATGCCATAAAGGACTTCCCAGCTTGTGCACCACTTACAACATCAACCTCCACAGAGAGGACAGGACAGAAGACAGGAAAGCTGTTGAGGAAAGCCCACAAACTATTTACATCCTCAAAGTTTGAAACAGAAGAGCCTTGAAATCTGTGTCCTCTGGATGTGATACTCCTTCCCTTAGGATATGATACTCCTTCTCTGGTGAAAGGGAAAATGAGATTATAGCAAGAGTCTGCACGGAGGGCTGAGAGGAGCAGAGCTCTGGTACGGCTGCTCAGTGACAGGAGCAGCTTTGGTGCTTATGGGATCCCATGAGACCAGCAGAAAGACAGCTCATCCATTACCCAATGTCCCTGCAAGTGCCTTCGGGTCCTTCCAGTGAAGAGTGTTATTCCCAGGAGAGAGCCATCCCTGGAGGACATGGCAGACTCCTTGCTGTGGCCCACGGACAGACCAAATTACCCATGCCTGTGGCCACACAGCCCCAGACAGCACACCAAAGTCCAGCCCAGCCCAAAGGGCTGTCTCTTGTTGAAGAGCAGTCAAGCTCCTGCTGTTTTAAGCCTGGGGGCAGCAAGTTACAGGATACATGGTTTGCTCCCCTGCCAGCCCCCTCTAAACACCTTCCAGTTGTGCTGGCAAGAGGCTGGGGAGCAAAAGAAAAGCTCCTCTCCTGGCTATTGGCCAAGCATTATACAGCAAGAGTGTCCTATATCCTGGCTGCAAGTATTTTGGGAAGCCAGATGACTTCATTACCAGATGACACCCCCTGACCTACTCACCATTAAACAAGCTCACTGCTGGCCAGCCCCAGAGCTCGTTACTCTGCACCTCAATTTGCACATTGCCATTTCGCACTAAGCTGCTGCCATATCTAGGCAGCGCCCGAATTTTCATGCTGCTGAAACTCTTACACAAGCAGTAAAACCCTAAACTACCTCTTGCACAAGTAGCTTGTTGTTAGTTATTGGGAATGAGAAATGAGGAAATCCTCAGAATGGTGGACATGCTACAGTTTACCGGTGCCAGCAGCCTGACATCCCACATCCATCTTCCACCCCATTCCTGCCTCCACAGCATGGGATGCAGCACTGGGAGTACTGGCACAGCCCTGCTACTGCTCGGGCTGCAGCCACAGCACACAGGATGCCCGGGTACCACGGGGACAGCCATGCTGCAAACAGGACTGTGCCACACAGAGCCTGCAGGCACCGTGCCCGGGTGACACGGGAGATGTCAGCAGAGGGAGGGACAGCAAAAAACACAGTTATGAGTACACTGGAGGACAGGATTTATGCAAGGCAAAGCTGCACATGCAGATGGAGAAGAACTCCAGGCACCCTGAGGCAGAAGGGGAAGGAGCACCCTGGCCACACTCACCCTGATGCGCCGCATGGCTGTCACAATCTCCACCCGGCTGTTCGGTCGCGGCACATCCAGGCTCCCGATGTACTGTAGGGAAAGAAAGGAGATTAGTCAAGTTCCTACAGCACTGGAAACCTTATGGCCCCACCATGGCCTCAGTGGTATCCACAGAGGGAACCCAGGGTCACTTCTTAGGAACGAGCAGCATTTTGCCTGCTGCACCTGAATCCTTGCATGCCTCCCACCATGAAGCTGTTCCCTCACCACAACACTCCAAGTAGTCAAAAACCCTTTTTCTAGCAATAAAATAGCTTCAACCAGCAGGTCAGCAGGACTCACTCATCTAGGCCATGATCAAAGCACACAGGTATAAACAAATATCCCTTTGCTGCAGTGAGTCATCTATTACAGACCTGGATATTGGAATATCCCTAAAATAGCTGGACCAACCTGTCCTGTGACAGGCCCTGCATTATTCAATTACAGCCCTGCCAAACCCGTGGCTGTTTTTGCAGGGATGCTGAGCCTTCAGGCCAAGCATCCAGAATAAAGGAGCCGCTTTGCTATTCAAAGAGGACCAAAGGCAGCGCCACTGCGACCCAGCACGGAGAGACGCCGAACAAAAACCTTTTTAAAAATAAAATGGAAGAGGGCAGATTCTGAAGAAGGATCAGAAAACAGACAAGCGATGAAGAGTCAATGCTGAGCACTAAAAACGTGTAGTCAGAAGAAAAGCGTTTTGAGCCTATTTACTGGCCCTCTGTGCTCCCACGCTTCATCTCGACACAAGGGCTGACGTAACCCTCGGCAGCACAGCACGGGCACTAAACCCAGCAGGGCTACATGTTCCTGTGAATATGGCCATAACCTCTGCAGACACCATGAAAGCCCAAGTCACTGGTTTCCAGCAGCAGAACTGACATGGGTGCCTAAGTGTCTCAACGTGTTCAGGTGTCACCACACAGGCAGAGGCTGCTGAGAAGAGTAGTTTCTCTCCCATCATTGCTGCAGGACTCCCAGCTCCTCTCCACTGGGATTGCCACCTCTAAGGAGGGAGGGCACAGTGCAGGGGATGCATAACCACGCCTGGGCTTTGTGTGTGAGCTGAAACTCAAGAGAGCCCTGTGTTTCTGAGAGCCCTCCTTGCTAACACCTCACACCCCAACCCAAGAAGCCCAGCAGCTCAGCGAGGCCATCCCCAGATGTGCAGCTCCTGCCTGGGGGGATACAGAGGCAGGTGTCCACTGAGCAGCACTGGGCCATCGGTGCTGAGGGGAGATGTGAAGAGAGGATATAAAAATAACCCCCAAACAGCTGGCATGTCCGTCACGTGCCGTGCAGGCTGCGGCGTGGGGCAGCCTTACATAACCGGGAATTACAGCCCACGACAGGCGGCACACACGGCACCAGCTGCCCAGCCCCAGCCCCTCACTGCCCTGCTGAGAGCGCACAGCCCTGGGTGAGCTCCCTGTCACGTCCCCTACACACAGTCTGGCTCCCCTTCAAAGGGGCAGGTCTTCCGAGAGAGGCATCTCGGACATCAACACAGCCTCGTTTCTGATGTAAACTCTGGACACCATCAGTAAAAAGCAGGAGCTGAGGAGGAGGGCAGAGGCAGCCAGAGCCCTGAACTTGAAGTCACCATGAGGACCTGAGGAAAAAGTCTTTCTCCATCCTGCTCTGCCAGGCAAACATCCCTGTTGTACTTCCCCACCAA
Organism: Lanius collurio; assembly: GCA_020086605.1. Taxonomy (NCBI): domain Eukaryota; kingdom Metazoa; phylum Chordata; class Aves; order Passeriformes; family Laniidae; genus Lanius; species Lanius collurio. The sequence goes on along the minus strand of JACBWW010000016.1, from coordinate 2,277,743 downwards.
GCCTTCCCACATCACTTTTCTGCCAGGGGCCACCTGGAGAAGCAGGATTCTTATCTCACACGATGAGAAGGACAGACTTTACAGCCAGAGGAAGCCTATCTTCTTTCAGCTATTCCCAGCTGCATGAGGTCACTGCCTGGTAATCACTTTCCTTCCCCCATGCTTTCCTTGCCCAGGCAGGTGCAGAACACAGCCATGCCCAAGGACAGGGCAAGCAGTGCCAGCTGGGCAGGACACAGCTGCATCCACCGCTGGCTCCCACGGCCACAGGGATTCCAGCAACACCAAGTTCCTGGCTGCCCACCACAACCTCATGGCCACAATTGCATGTGTGAGCCCAGCAGGGCTGGGGTGCCCTATAAGCATGTGATGAATAACAGACACCCCCTTGGGCCAGGCACCACCTCCTTGGAAAGGCCTCCTGAGAAACAGCACCAGCAGTAGGGATGTCTGAATGCTGTCCTACCTGTGCCTCCCTCCAGCTCATGTTCACATGTACCCAAACCAAGGGGCACAGGTCACAAACCCCGCAGGAATCACCTCTGCTCCCAAACCTGGGCTCCAGGGCACCCTGCTGTATCCCACAGCCTGTGGGTGCTCACACCAGAGCCCATGGAACACTCAACCCCAGTGTGGGCTCACTCCGCACAATTACTGTGCTCACAGCTCCAGAAACAATCCCCTCTCCTTCCACTCTGGAGGCAGGTATTTCTTACACATTTCACACAGCTCAGCAGATGGACGAAGTCTCCACAGATTTCTCCTTCAGGGCAGAAATTACATGTGACAAGTGCACTGTAGAAGAGTAACATGTCACAATGTGGTGAGTATCCCTCAAAAATGGGGACCAGGGAGTTGGTCTTTCAGCTAAACCACTTCCCAGGTGAGATGGGGGGATGGTCTGAGAAGCCATCCCTATTTAGTAGCGATTTGCAGGCAATGAGCACACCGAGGGCTGCTCCTGCTCCACTCTTCTCCAGCCCTCCTACTCACAGCACCAATTTTAATTATGGGAATAGGTGTGGGAACAAGCAGGTGAAGTAAAGACGAGGATAAGCAAAGCAGCCAGAGCCTCCACAGTGCAATACTTCCCTCTCACACCACCCCACCACTGAGCTCCCCCTCTCCCAGGGAGGAACTCCAGAGACCCCCAAGCACGGGGACTCCCAGGCACAGATTTTTGCCTTCCTTTTAACACACACGTGCCCCCAGCGAGGTGCCAGGCACACGGCGGTGGTCCTGGTCTCTGCAGGGGACATTGTCCTGCTCCCAGGGCTCAGGCCAGCATCCGTGCCAGCCAGCTGACCCCACAGGAAAGGGAGGCAGGAAGGAGAAAAGAAGGTGCCCGAGACAAAAGGGAAGAAAATAAAGCTCTGCAAAAGAGCTGACAAAGAAAATAAACCCATGAAAGAGCTCACCCTCCCCAAGCCCCTGCAAACCAAGGGGGAGAACATATGTACATACACAGGATGTGGCTTTTCCAAATAATCACCTCCAGATCCATGGCCCCACCACCCTTCCAAGGGATGGGGGGACAGAACTGGAGTCTCCCACCCGCACTCAAGAGCCAAGTGGGATTAGGGGGTCACCGATCCCCAAGTTCTGAAGGTGGGGAGGGCAGTCCTGGGCAGCCTCCTCCTCCCCAGCCCAATTAAGAGAAGAAAGGCCACCCGCTCAGTGAATGGGCAGCCAAGGGGGTCCCTCGTGTAGCGGGCGCCCTGGCAGCCCCACAAAGGCAGCCCTCACACTGCCAACAGCCAGAGCTGCTTGAGGCTGTGATGCCAGCACAAAGCACCTCTTTTGTAGGGTGCTTTCGGTCCTTCATATGCCCTGCCACTCCTCATCCCCATGTGTGGGGTCCAGCCTTCCATCCATCCTTCCAGGGCCCCCAGAAAGGGCAGTCCCTCCCCCTGCCATGGCACAGGTGGCTGTCACCCATCAGCCTTCTCAGCACCCAAAGGGACTCTGCTTGCTGTCCCCTTCCCATGCAAACAGGTTCTCCTCTCCGTCCCAGACACAGTAGGAAGGGGCCTCTGCACACAGCCTACACCATGCACCCTCTGCCCATGGCTTACTATAGATCTGCTCAGCTCTGGGAAATGCCAGGGGAAAAAAAAAATGTTTTTTGAACAGAAAACAAAGGGGAGCACTTTGCCAAAGGACTGTTTGCACAAGTCACTCATTTTCTCATTTTTCCTCGAGGCTGTTTAATACTGCTCGTTTTCTGCTCTATCAGAAACGAATTTTCTTGAGAAGTTGCTTTTTCTGTGACAGCAGGTGGCAGATATTTTCGGAAAACTGAAGGCCAATCGCATCACTGCTGGGGGACACCTTAGAAGGGGTGTTGATGAGATCGGTGGTGGGTAGAGGTGGGCAGCCAGAGCCTTCCTGGGGAGGAGCTGCCGCCTTCCTGCTGCTCCAACAGCCCAGTATGGCGTGCAAAGGTCAGGGCTGAATCATCCCCAGCTTACAGGGGAGCCTGGATTGGCTGGCTGCCGGTTTCCAGCTTCCAGAGCCACCCTGAGCCAGAGACTCTGCCACAGATAAGGAGCCACGGCTTCTATATGGGAGCTGCAGGCAGCCAGCAGGGTGGGGTGACATTCTAGCACCAGCCCCAGGCCGTCTTCAGGGCCAGGAGAGCACTGTCTGAGCAGGGGATCCTGCCCCCGGGCTAGAGAGGGCTTACCAGAGGTACCAGCAGCCTGATGGGAGCCATCAGATACAGGGCACAAGGGTCTCCAGATTTCTACAGAGTCCAGGGCGGTGTGAGGCTGCACCAGGCACTGGGACATTGACCCTGCCACACATGGCTGTGCCACGAAGTGAGGGACAAAGTGCTCAGGCACCAGTCTGAAACCTCTTCACTTCCCCAGCACCCGGGGAACACCCTGTCTGTCTGCAGTCTGGCTGATAAGGGTTTCTCCCCAGGCTGCTGCTGTCAGGGAAAGCAAGAAGAAATCCATTCCCAGGACTTTTGCTGTCCCACTGTTCCTGCTCTCTGGTCACCCATGCCTGGCCCCAGCCCAGGGAGCCAAGGGTCTGGGCTGGCATGGCCCAGCTCTGCCCTGCACCTCAGGAATACCCAGCCTTGCTGGATGGAAAGGGGGAAGTTTACTCAGACTGTGGTGGTGCAGGCTGAGAGGCCAAAAGGGATGGAAAGTTCACGATGCCAGCCGACTTGAACGGAAAAAGGCCTTGGCTTTCTATTCGGAGTCCAGCAGACAGGTGCTCTGCTGAGCTGGGCACCTCAGCCTTGCCCAGCTCCTCCCTTAGCAAGGCTCTGCACCCTGAGGACAGCACACCCAGCCCTGGCAGCCACATCCAGGTGGCCAAATCCAAGTGGCCTGAGGCAGGGGGGTCAGACCCATCCAGAGCTGTGCACCTGGACACTGGGCATTAACACACCAGGGACCCTCACACCAGGCAGCACTGGCCAGGGATAACCCTTAAGGACATCAGTGCTTATGTGTCTGCTGGTCCCAGCAGCACTTGGCTCTGCTTTGGAGCTGCACCAGGGCTCAACTGCCAAAAACACAGAGCTCTGGGGACTTCAAGACACACCAGAGCAGTGAGCACCACACCCATCCTCCCCTCCCACCAGCCAAAACAGGGCTCACGTGAAAAGGGGAGACACCTTTGCTGCAGGTGGCTGTGCAGCGGGGACAGCAGGGCACAGAGCCAGCAGGTGCCGAGGAGGGATAAAGCTTTTCCATGCCAGTGGAGCAGGACTGTCCACTTGCCGTGTTCCTGTTCCCCACCCAGGCACGCCGCCCACAGCTGCCCCCACGCAGGGCCCGTGCTTCCCGCACCTACACCCAGCTGCAGCCTTGACAGGGATGTGCAAGAGCAGAGCACTGCAGAAAGCAGGGCTGGGAGCATCCCACCCCCACTGCTGCTCCCTCGGGACCTTCTGGCATCTGCAGAGCCCACACACCGCCCATCTGGGACCCACAGTCTGGGCACACACAGCTTTGCCAAACCCAGACTGAGTTTTCTTTGCTAAGAGCTTCGCTAAGCAGCCTATGAACTGACTTAACAAGTATGGCAGAAATATGCCACTGTTTCAGACGAGAACCTTTGTAGACTTGGGAAGGTTATTTATAGCCTGGAGCAAGCAATCCCGGGCTCAGGCACACTGCAGCTTTGCTCTGGGCTGAGCAGCCCCAACAGAGCACACCAGAGCTGCCAGTACAAACAGCCCCCATACAGAGCTGCCAACTCTCTCCCAGACAGCCAAACTGGTGCAGAGCTCCACACAACCTGTCTCCTGCTTCCCAGCCCTCCAGGAAAAGGACCCTTGCTGGGAAGGGTGCCTGAAGCAGTGGAGGGGAACTGAACACCCTGATCAGGGCTGCCTGCAATTCAACTCACTTCCAACGCTGTTATTTGTAGCTCCTATGTACATAAAAATATGTTCCACGGGAGTGGAAACACGTATGTACTCCCTGCTTAGTGTTCACCTGAGGCTATAATTGTTTTCCTGATGAAGGATTTCTCTTTGGAGCAACTGGCAGTGCCTGCCAGTGCTTGCAGCCTCTGGAGGGTGGCAGGCAGGTGGGCTGGAGAGGTTCAGAGGAAGGGACAGAATGGATCAGACTTAGGTCTCCTCCATGTCCCATCTCCAAACATAGACAGCAGCAGATGCTCAGTTCAACTTCAGTTTCCCACGCACAGAAGCAGAGAAAAGCACTGAGAAAAATGAGAGAAAGTGCCTGGTTGCCAAGACCACTTAAGGGAAAAAAAACACCACACCAGCCAAACCCAAAAACCCCACCTGCTGCACAGAACAGCAACCCTCCCGAACCTCGAGTCCCACATTTATCTGCAAGCAGGTCTGGTATCAGGAACAGCAGGTTTCAGCACGTGATGTCAAGGCCCATGGCACTCCCAGACCACAGGCACTGGGTCCACCAAGGATTGAGGTGTGTTTGGGCAGCCTCTTCTCCCCTTGCCTGCACACGGGGGAGCAGCAGAGAGGGTCCTCACACCTATCTGCCCCTTCTTTGGGAACATTAAGGTACTGCAAAGGGATTAATGGGATGGAAGGATTAACAGCTGTTTCCAAATAATGGGCATTTGGTAGGTGGGACCTTGCTCTGGACCACAAGAGGTCTGGGGCAGGAGGAAACCCCAGCCCAGCCCAGCCCAGGACACAGTAATGATGTCCCTGAGCAAACCCAGCAGCACTCAGCTCCCCTGCACTCCCACAGATGAGGGTCTGGCAGTCCAGTGCCAGGCTCCACCACCCCACTCCATTCCCTCTGCCTGCTGCTCTCTCTGGAGGCGTTGGAGCAGCCTGAGTCATAATTCCTGAATGCACAGAACTGCTGGTGTTGCAAAAGGTGGCCCCTGGGTTTTGTCTTGCAGCACCAAGACTTCGGGAAGATAAGGAGCAAGCTAACATCCCTCTCTTCATGGAGGTGGAGGAGAGCAGGACATGTCTTTCCTCTCTATATCCCCATTTATTTAACTGGAAAACCACTGCACAAGGGGGAATTTCTGTCCATTCCCCTGCACCATGCTGCAGCTCTCAGTTCTTTCATCCAAACGTTTCAGCTAAACCAAGAGGCCAGGCTTTTGATTTTACTCAACAATTCAGACTGCAAGACACAGAAGAAAACAAGTGTCCTGCCTCCCCTCAGAGCCAGCTCCTCTGATCCCCTGCAGCCTGACCAAGGCATCTCTGAGATACAGCAGGGTTTGGTGCCAAGAGAAATGGCCAATGAAAACAGATCCAAAAGTGTGAAATGTATTACTGTTCCTAAGAAGATGGAGTGGGATTTTCCAACTCTTGGATTTATCTCCAGAAAACGGATTAACATAATCCTTAGGGGACACTTTGCTCTGACTCGGTGACCCTGTGCCAGCACATATGGCTGCAAGTGGCTCCAGTGGGGACAAGAGGCTCAAGCCTCCTGATGGCATCTCAAGTGACAGCACTGCTTGCCTCACATCAAGTCCATCACTCTCTGCTTGACAAAGGTTCAAATTCTGACTGCCCA
>JACBWW010000016.1:2191906-2266800 GCA_020086605.1 Lanius collurio | reverse complement strand
CACCACTTCTCCGGTTGCCCGCTCCGCCGGCGGGCTCCGGCCCCGGCGGCACCGCGGGGCGGGCGGCGCTGACACCTAGTGCGCGGGGCCGGGCTTGCGCCCCGCCGCCAAACTTGTAAAAACAACCCCAAACCCAATCCATAAAGGGGTAAATGGAAAACAATGCCTCGGGAACGGCTTGAGGGAGGGTGGGCAGCGCCGGCCGCCTCCCCGGGGGGCACAGGGAGAGGCACTGCTGGAGGCGGCACCCGCATCACTCCGAGCTGGGGAGCCGGGCCAAGGAACTCTGCTCGCAAATCTTTGTCCTAACACCGGACACCGTGGAAACCAAGCAAGCGGCAAGTGGAGAATCTCCATCTTGCGCTTAAAGAAAGGCCAGCTCTGGCAACTAGACTCCCGGCCCTACCTTACATAGGTCCTGAAAGCTGCGGATGTGCTTCCAGCCCCCTGAGAGCAGCCTGGAGTTGCTTTCCAAGTGTTCAGGGAGCCACCCACGTAGATCTGACCTCACGTCCAAGCTGTTGCATCCGTTACCCCCACATGCACAGTGCACCCTCAGGCAGGGCTCCACCCTTCTGTGTTTGGATATCCACAGTTGTTGTAGAACTCATCTCCCTGCAGCGTGCCTGAAGAGCCAACACTGGCCTCAGAGGCACTCCTCTCCACAGGAGACCCACAATTCCCAAAGCCTTTGCCTTGCTCTCCTTACATGTTCCTACAGCCAGAGCCCTCTTCCCTCAGGGTTCTAAATGACTGCAGTGCAAACAGCAGCACTGACTGTTGATCCTTCCCTGGGCAGAACATATCCAGGGCCATTGATTTTTAAGCCTGAATCAATGTGGTGAAACTTCCTTTGAGTTTGTTACACAGCTCAGTGCCAGCCACAGCACTTCAGCCACATCTAAAAAATCTATTGTTCCACTCAAAACAGAGTGGGCTTCCCACCATCCCCAGGGGCATAGCTAACAGTCTGGGCACAGACAATTACATGACAAGCTGAGATATCCCTGTGTTCCATTGTGCCCATGAGAGGTGTGTGGGAACAGCTGTTGTGCTGCCAGTTTCCCCGTGCCAGGCCCAGGGTGGGATTTCACAGAGCTGTCAGCACCAGGACAAGTGAATCAAGGGATGATTTCCCACTGAAAGCAAGACACTAGCAAGCCCATGGCTCTTGAAAACTTTTAGTCCTGGTTTTGGGAGAGGGCAGTGATGATCAGTGCTATGTGTTGCAGTTGTGACTGCAACTGCAGAGATCCCGGAGGGAAAATGGTGCAGAGAACAGAACACCTGCTCGAACTCACTTCAGCCTGGGACAGGCCAAAGCTGGCAGTGGGATAGTCTTGAGCCTGGACCTGCTCCATGGTTCTTGCTGAAGGCTTCTGTCTATGTCTAGCAAAGGTTTGGCTGACAGCGTGGAAGTCCCAGGTGCTGGGAGTGATACAGACACCGGAGAAGTCCCCTGAGAGTCTGTCAACCAACACCTGCTCCAAGCAGAGTAAGTTTCAGCTTTGAGACAAGAGCAGCAGCTCAGGGCTGTGTCTAGGCATATTGCAAGTATCCCCAGGGACAGAGATCCCACAGCCTCTCTGGAGCCCTGTTCCTCTGCTAAATTTGATTGAAGACACACATTCTTGCAGACTGCAGAATTTCCATAGCCAGCAAAGCCCCGTGGATTTGGGGAAGAACTGAATCCCATGTGGGAGGGCTTGCAAGCATCTCTCCAGTGAATGGCACCCTCGGGGAGGTGTTCCCCCTGGTGCAGGCATGGGTGTTTGATGGAAAGCCTTCAGACCCTGGGGAACAAATCAGCTCCTTCCAGGCAGGCCCGGTGGGTTTGCCTGGCAGTACTGGGGTTCCTAACAGATGTCCTGGGCAGACCACAGCCTGGCTTCTCCCTCAATGTAGTGGCTGTTCTCACTGTCTGCTGCAGTGCCTGGAGCCAGCCTGGAGCCAGCTCTTAAAATATTGGTGTTGAACTAAGGGACAAGCCTCCCTCTGCAGTTCCTTGTGGGTCTTTTGCACCACGGGCACGGGAAACAGCAGCGTGGGGGACAGCAACGCTCTGCTGCAACCAGTTTGTCCCAGACCTACCTGCCTGATGCCCCAAGTGTGACTGGGGGTACTCACTGCATCAGGCAGTGCTCCAGCCATTCACACAGACAGCTTAGGATACCTGTGGCACTTCACATGATTCCACCTTCCTGTTGTGTTACAAAAATCAGCGGTGTCTTTTTTTTTTCCCCCCCTGGGATCAATGACCTTACGCCTCCCTGCTCTTACACCTCCCTGCCCTCGCACCTCCCTGCCAAACCACCGCCTCTTCCTGGGAGAGCCTTTCCGGGCTGCCGATCCCAGGGTGTCGAGCCAAGCTCAGCAGCACCACAAGGTATAGGAGATCCGGGAAGGACAGGGAGGGAAATTAACTCTCACGCTCGTGTTTGTCCTACAAGTGCAGAACCTGTCTCCTCCCATTCAAAATCAATAATTAGGAGCCCTGGAATAACCCGTCGAAGTTGTGTAACCGGTTTGCTCGTTGTCGCAGCCCTGTCCGTCCCCACCCGGTGGCGGGACCGGAGCTCGCCCTCGGGTGCTGAGGTGTCCCCCGAGCCCGAGGGGACCCCACCAGAGCTTCGGATGGCAGGGGACACGGCTCTGCGACCCGGAGAGTCGGGGCATTCCGAAGGACTCGCCCGTGTGCCCCCAGGGCAGTCCCGCGGGCAGCGGGCGGGGATGGCAACTCGGTCCTGGTCCCTCCTCTCCCGGGAGATGCGGAATGTGGATTTGTAAGGCTGGCCTGCCATCTCCTGGGAAGGCCGAGAAATGCGGCACGGAAAACCCAAACTGGACGGAGGGTCCGCGGTCGCCTTCCTCAGCCTCTCCGCAGTTTTCGGGGTGTGTGTGTGTGTAGGTTGTTCTGCCCTTGCTCTGCACCAGAACCCCAGGGAAAGCAGCCCCACCTGCCATTCACAGATTGCCTTTGGCATCCTGTGAAGTCGAGATGGTATTGTCGCGGTGCTTATGCGACAGGAAGATAAAACCATGTCTTTGATTGGTCATTGTGCCCGCCGGGGGCCGTCCCCAGCTGTGGAGCCCCCCAAGCAGCAGCAGCAGCAGCTGGGGTGTCGTGGGGTGCAGCGGGGAGAGATGACTCTCATCCCACTTGGGAACACGCCTGTGCATTGGTCTGCAGTGAGCCACATACCCCAACAGCAAAGGACACAAAAGAGTTTGTCAGGGTGGTTTAAGTTTGCCCAAAAGCATCCCAAAGTCTTGGCAGGTTTCAGAGTTACAAAAGAGATCGTATCGTGCAAATATGTTATAAATGCAACCTGGCCTGTGAGTGTCAGCCTGCACCACCTAGTCTCACTCTGACAAAAAAACACAGTGAAAATACCACCTTCCACACCAGAAAGTCCTATATGTTACTGTGACATCCACAGTCTATAGCAGGAACCACCTTCAGTACTTTATCTAACTGAAAATGTAATGTTTGCAGAGTACTTTGTACCTCAAACACTGTTGGTGCCAGCACGGCGAATCTGCAACCTTCCCCAAAATTCTCCCCACAACTCCGGTGCCGCAGCATTGTGGGAGGAGAGAGAGCTACTCTCAAAGGTGGCAATGGTGAGCACATACCCCAGCCCCAGGAGGCTCATACTCCCCTCCTCTTGCTGCCTGTGCTCCCAAAACAAGGGATTTAATGTACTGTCATTGCTCACGCTGTTTATGCAGCACAGCACAGTGGGTTTGGGGACAATACCCCATGCACTGCTTGTGCTCAGGAGGCTCCTCCTCCCAGAGCAATAATAAAAGGGCTTTTGGCCACGAAAGAAAATATTTTTTACTGTGCTGGATGCAGGTGGGAATGGGAAACATCACAGGGCATGGCTGTGAGAAGAAGTGAGCAGATGGCCGACTTTGCAGCTCTGCACAATAATTTGTAAAGCAAATTGGCCCTTAGGCAGGCATCCACACAGGAAAGGTAGGATCCAGCTCACAGGTCGCTGCTCCCCATCGCTTTGATGTCCTTCCACAAAATCCTATACCAGCAAATTCCTTTAGGGTCATGGCCCTGCAGCTGGACAGTGCACTAGAGCCACCTGTGTGGCATCAGGGCACCCCCAAGCTTGCTGCCTGTCAGCCCATGGTGGGCTCAGGCCAGGAGTCACCTTCTCCCTCTGGTCACCTGCACAACCCCAGGTGGCAGAAGCCCCAAGCAAGGCATGAGGGTCAGCACTGCCAACAGATGCTTCTTCTGCCCAATAAAACCTGGTGATGAACATCTAAATAGCCAGGTCTGGGAAGGAAGCAAATAACTTTAGAAACGGGAGGAAGGAAAGTCTGTTGGAATTAAGGTCAGGAACTTGCTGGCATTTGCTGACATTTTATTCTGATGAGCTGGCAGAACTCGTTCTCATCAGGGGCACACTTATGTATGCATTTATTTATTTTAGAGGTGGGCCTGGAAACAGCTTCAGAGCTGTTTTTTTAAGAACATGGACGCATCTTTGATATCTAGTGGGGTGCAGGCAGACTGCTAATTAAACCACCTGAAAACTCAGATTTTGTCTTCATAGACATTTTGACTCTTTGCACCGTGGTTTCCTTTCAATTTGAAATTATCCCAAGGTTTTGGAAGTTCTCCACAAACTCCAAGTCTTGAAACATTTTTGTTTCAGAAAAACAAACACATGGTGCTTCTGAAATAAATACACTCCCTGGAGCAGAGCAGGTGCCGGATAAAATTAACATTGCTCCCTGCCAGCCTCAGCCAGCCCCACCACAGCCTGCAAGGCAGCCATGAGAGCCTGGAAGGTTTGGGGCACCCAGAGTCCCAATGCCATGGCTGGGAGGTGGTGGCAGCAGGAGCCCATCCCTGGGAATCTCTCACAGGGCTCCACTTATGGAGCAGGAGTACTCCAGCAGCAAGCTGGAGCAATGTCCACATCCCCTCAATATCTCACAGCCATGTGGGAGCTATCCATATAATATACAATATTCCTCTTCCTCTTATCTCACTGGCCCATTAAACACCCCTAAATGGTGTTATGGAGAAACACACTCTGCATAAACATCACTCTTGGCCATTCTCAGCTCGATCAACTGTACTAATTGTCAGTGAGCTAATCAATAACTGTATTAACAGATGCTCATTGCAGTGAGAGGCTGGTTCCATGGGCTGGCAGGGAGCCTCATGTAGCCACTCCAGGGGCCCAGCATCATCTGAAATTAATTCTCAGTTTATCACGATGCTGTTCTGAAGGTGGAATCATTGCAGAGAGAAAGGTCTTGAGGTTGTTTTTGTCTGTCTGTGGGGAAATTTGTACAGCAAGACCTCCCATCTCTGCAGGAAGTACTCAAGGCACCAGGGACTCCAGGCTAACCTTGTCTCTAGGATCCCAGTCCAGAGGATGCGATGTTGGCCATGGCTTTTGTGTTGCAGCAGAGACAAGAAGGAATATGGTTTTTCTCAGCTTCTAAACCAAGGAGCAAGAAGAACATCTTCTTCATTTGTGTGGCAAGCATGTAGCCATATTCAAATAATATGATAATTGCAGTGTCTAGCTGTTCAGGCTTCTGGTAGCAATCCCCCACTTTTGGCTAATAAATAAATACAATACTTGGCATTCTTCATGTGGAAATGCAGTTTACGATCTTCACACGTGTTATTGCTCAGTTCCCGAGCACAGGACGGCAGCCGGAGGAGGAGGCGTTATCCTGGGTGCTCTCTCCCGTGGATCACTGCAGTTAATTGGAACTACCTCTGATACGTTTGTAATTCGCCAAGGCTTATTTGCTGTATAATCAGACACATGGCCCCTTCCTTTAATTGCCTTGTAAACTGCCAGAATGATTAATTCTGCCACAAGCCTGCATTTGTCTGGGGACTGACATGTGGTGACTTACAAGGGTGATGAGGCAAGGGCTGGGGTTGAGCCCACCAGGCTGGGGGAGGATCTCTTTGGCTTGGTGGGAGTGGTTGCACACCTTTCCCAGGGCAAGGGGAGCTGAAAATCCCACAGGGGCACAAAACACAGCGCTGGCTGTGTGGTACAGGTAGGTTCCTGCCGATGGGTGCAGCATTGCCAGGAGGCAGGTGCCCAGCCCTGCTGAGGCAAAGTCCACAGCAAACCCCTACCTTGGCACTCACATGCTCCCTTGGGGACATGCGCCAATCCCTGCCTCCACTGGGAAACCTCCCCCAGCTCTGCCTTTCTCCCACAGCCCTTCCCACGGCCTGTTGATAGGTGCTGGCCAGCAAAGGCAGTATTTCACTCTCACTCCCACATATTTTACATGCTAACGCTGTAGCTCTGATATATTCTCCTAAGGGACCTCTCATATCTGGGCAATGAACATTTCTGCGCTTGCAGCTCAACTTTCTTGCCTGGAGATATATTCAGATGAAACAATAATATATATCAGCTCCCAAAGCCCAATGACTGTAAATACCAGGGGAGAATTAAAGCAGCACAGTTAATAGCCCTGGCTTCCATCAGTATGGAATTTACATAATTCCATTGTGTCTGGACACTGGAAAAAGGAGGGATGAGCAGCCTAGGTAGGTGCCTGGGGACTTAGGTGCTTGCTGCTGCCAGGACAAATGGACACAGGGATGGAAGGAGGTTTGGGAAGAGATGTAGAAATGTTCTGGGCATGCTGACGGGGCAAGAGTGGGAAACAGGGATGTGGCAGCAAGCTGCGAGGTGGGCACAGGGGGATGACCAAGCCTCACAAGAGGAGCTGGGAGCTGGGATCCAGTGAGAACCATTTCCACAGACTTAGATGAAGATGGCACCTTGGGAATGTCATCTGTCCAAAAATAGGGGGCCGAGGATTTGCCTGGGCTGTGAGCAGGTGCCTGGGGTTTCACAGAGCCCGGTGGGGGAACGAGCCTGCGTTCCTTGGGCACTCAGGAGCTGCTTCCCTGCGGGCGGCTGTGCTGCTGGCACGGCGAGGTCAGTGGGATGGGACACGTGCCAGTGGGAGTGTTCAGCAGGAAGAAAGCTCTTGAGATTGTCCCTCTCTTGCCTTATCTCAGTTTCAAGGACCAGGTTATTTTGGAAACATACTGTGGAAAAATGCCCGTGAAGGGAAGAAGGCAAGGAGGGTGAGAGAGTGGGTGCAGGTGCTCAGGGGGAGGGCAGCAGCTACACCCCAGAGCCCTGGGGTCCCCACTTAATTTTCCCTTTCTGCTCCTTTTGGGGCCTGATTAGGCATCAGCTGAACCTTGCTGTAGCTGGCTCAGCCCCCTCTCAGAGTCAGGGGAGAGATTAAAGAAAACTTTGTTTGCAAACAATTGCAAATGCATAGTTCAAGTATCTGTAATTTAAACCCGAATCCTCCTTCTGCTAACAGTGATGGATGTCTTTTCCCCACTGCTTTGAGAGCCCTTGGATCCTGCACGGCAGATGCCTCCCTGATTTATGGCTTGCCTCTTCACGGGAAGGGAAACAAACAGCCCAATCCTAATTACCACACTCTTGTTAGGATACTTTTCTCTACTGCTTCCATCTTATTACCCAGGCTCCCCACTCCACCTTTGTGCAGCTGAATTGTGTGTTATGGGGAACCCTGGCATGGATTCAAATCATCTCTGCTACACTCATTTTACTGGCAGATAAGTTTATGTGCACCGCAGACGGATGGCCTGCTAGAAATTGCATTTTTTCCTGAGTGGCTCAGTCAGTGAGGGGGTCAAGATGTGAGGATGGGGATGATGGGGAGGAAGGAGAAAAGCGAGTGCCAGCAGTATTTTCCTGCTTCCAACTGGTGCTGGCAGAAAGGAGGGAGGGAGGGATTGGGCCACACGAGGCGCTAAAAATAAATGTTCTTCTTGCTAAAGAGAATCTTGCTGGTTCAACTCTTTCCCATTCTTTTGTGTGTGAGAGCGGTTAATTCTCCTTGGGAGCCCATTCACTCAGCAGATGTTGCTTTTCTTTGTGTGATTAGCCTGAAATCAATGGAAAATAATCCTGCACTCTAACAAATACTGGAGCACACGATTCCAGTGCTACAAGGTGCTTCTGCAACCCGAACAGATGCTGAAATTACCGTCCGTAAGAAAAACGCACACGGATGTGTTTGTGCCTCTAAAATAGCAGCATCGCCCGAGTTTCGGTGATGATGGGGGGAAAAAAGGCTCTTTGAAGATGCTTGGACTTGCTGGCATGAGGACAGGAACATCCTGGAGGGATCCCACCGATGCCACCACGCCCAGGAGCACAGGCTGTACATGGAGAAGATGAGAGTGATGTTGGCTGAGCCTGGGGAAGGGGAGCACCCAAAAAGCCTCTGTGCCTGTTTGGCACAGGCTGCAAAGCTCAGCCCTGTCCACTCAGCCTGTCCTGGTCAAGGAACAAATGCTGCCAGCAGTGATGATACTGCCAGAAATGTCAAGCCCTGAACCCCCAGGCCCCACCAGCGCTGTCAGCTGAGGGCTTCTGGCTCAGCTGCCTTCTAAAGGTGAGCCTGTCAGCCAGATTTTAATTCACATAATGTGTCTTTTCCTGATAACTTTTAAAATCAGACTGCCAGGCTGTCCCAACTGAAAGGCCAGCAAAGCCAAAGTATTTCACTGTATCTGTGCTGTTACCTTTACCAACCAAAGACATAATCTCATCAAAGAGCAAAATCAGAATTATCTTATGTGCAGAGTCCCTGCAAAAGTCAGAGGATGGGGATGAATTTTCTCCCTATCGCCCACTCTAAAACCACTGAATTCCAGTAAACATGCCCCTTATTTGCTGGGGTGAAGTTCTGAGGGTTGCTATTCCCAGTGCCAGCCCTTCAATCAACCTGCCTAGCTGTAGCATGCGCTGCTGCCCATCTCTTCTCTCCTCCTTCTCATGCCATGAGGGAAAATATACTTGTTTCCCATCACCCTCCTGCCTCCTGCTTGGGCTCAGCAGCCTGGGGCCATCCCTTGTCACAGGGACAGCTGTGTCACTGCTCTGCAGGCAGCCCAGACTTCAAGCCAGCACTACTCACATCCTCTTACTTGTTCAGGTGATAGCTTTCCCCTCCAAGAAATCCTTGGGGTCACATAACAAGTACTTTTATTTCAACTTATTTGCAGTCAATGCTGTTTCATATTTCAAAGTCACTTTTTGTGTTCTAGAGAGAGAAGAGCTTGCCCATGAGAGCTTTTTTGAAGGTGGTGTCTCTAATCTTCCTCTCAGACATATGAAAATGCAAATCCTTTCCAAATGGCATTAGATCATTGAATCCAGCAATACATTTGTATGGCAAATTTGTTATCAGTCCCTGAAACCCTTGCCCTGCCTCAGTGCAGCACTGGACTGCTCTCTGCTGTCAGAATCAGCCTTTTCCTGCTGGCTGGAACCACAGTGGGAATCGGGGCCTGGCACTGCCAGGTGCCTGGGTGGGCTCACCTGAGCAGCTGGGCTGGCCCTGCCTGGCACTGGGGTGCTGACATCAGCACTGAAAAACTTTTCCTCTCCCTTGCCCAGGTCCTGAAATTGTTTCAAGGAACAAAAAGGGCTTTGCCAGGCTCTGCCACACTGATAGCCAGCAATGACCCACTCCCTCTGACTTCAGGGGAGCTGGGGACAGTCCCCACAGATGGAGAGACATGAAACCCATTAATCATCTCCCTGTGCTGTGCCATTGCATGAAATTGGATTTAGCACCATTAGCAGAGCAGCTTCTGAGCAGCTCCTCGTCTCCTGCTGTAACCACTCTCCCAATGCAAAGCTGATTAACAGAGTGCGTCCACAGTATTAATTAACCTAATGAACCCTGACGATAAAATTGGAGTCCACTTAATTCCTAGTCCCCTGCTGTGCGTGCAGGTGAAACAGCTCATGGTGCCACAACGCCCTGCAGCTGCTTCACAGCGAGTCAAGGGACCTGGGGCTGGGGCTGGAGGCTCCCTTGCAGCCCCAGGATGTGGGATAATGAGTTGGTCTTTGCCCACTTCACTTGTAAAACTCCACAGAGGATTGGAGATAACAGATGGACACCTCACATCGGAGCAATTCACTGGTCCTCACACCCCAGGGGCTGCAGCAGCAACCTCTGCAAAGACCCTGGGTCACACCTCTAGGCATTTCTGCTCAGAGGAAAGGAAAATAAATTAAATCCTCTGGGGCTCTGTCAGAGTCTGTGATATCTGACTGTGCTGCCCTGGATGTGACAGACTCTGGCCCACAGAGACAAGGCAGGTGATGGACAGGATGAGGTGCCTGTGTGTGCTCCTGGCCCGATGGGAGCAGCCAACTGAGTCAGTGCCACAGCCAAACCTCGGCCTAGCCTGTCTCTGAAATTGCTCCAGACATTTGCAAGGAAATGGTTGAAGTAGGATTTTTTTTTCCTGGTATGAACAGAGCTCTGTGTTAAAGGAGAGTGAGCTGGGAGCTGGCCACAGTGGAGCTTTGGGGACAGCTGGGGAGAACTGCCAAGCACCCCACACAGGTATGGGGGTCTGCAGGTGATGTGAATTCTCCAGCATTTGGTGCTTTCTGGCCCTGACAGGGTTTCTCTCTGTGAAAATGGATTGTCACTTGGCCAGAAACGCTGGGCTTGAAGCAGGGAATCATCAGGCAAGTGACTCTGGCCACAGCTCTGCAGATCATAATAGTCCCTTCTGGCCCTAAAGCTTATGAATCTATAAATCAGCTCATTACTAAAATAGCTATGCCATTTCCCTGTGACATAACAATCATTTAAAATATATTTTAATACACAGAATATAAAAGAGAAATGTCCCATGGAAACAAAAATGTCAAAAAAGCATCAATTCCATTTCTTGCAGCAAGACAGCAAGTGGCTTTTTGTGCTGTTTTTAGGAAAACAAGAAAGAGCCCCGTCCTACTTCCCAGGAGCATCATTCCCTGGCCTGAATTCCATCCACCTCTCACTAACCCCTACTACCTGCTCAGTAGCCCTGAGAAGTCATGGTACAATCAGGGGTATAGAGTCAGGTAGCAACCCAAGGGAAAGCTGCCTTTGCTCACAGGAGGTCAGTTATTCCTTTTGTGTCCAATTCCTGGAGTCCGGGGGCTCGCAGCCTTCCTGGGTGCAACGACTCAGTAGAGGAGTTAAGGGCCAGTTTAAAGGCAGGTTTGGTTACTGGGAGGCCTCAGCCTGCACTTGCTCTGTGCTTGGCCCTCCTCAGGCTGCTCTGTTCAGAGAAAAAGATCCAAAATGCATGGGAGGAAAACTCTTCTGAGCCCAGAGTGAAGATGAAATATGATGCACTTTTTCCTGGAGACTTATAACTGAGAAATGTGAGCCTAGCAGAAGAACTTGTGGGAGCCATTTCATGTCTGGATTTCTACAGAGAGTGTCAGGGACTGGATTCAGGGCAGTGAAACTGGAGAGAAGCAGTAGTTCAGCTGCCCACGCTGTTTACAATTGCAAGATGATGGGTACGGGGGAAAAAAGTGAAAAATAAAGTAAATGAGAAAATGAGTAAGATTATTTTTCCTTTTTGAACTTGTAATACTTTATAATGTGGCTTGTCCTGCAGATAAGCAAATTACAAATACTTCAAATCCACCAAGATGCAGTTATTTAGTATTCCTTCAACATGGAGAGAAATGGAAATGAAGTCTAATAAGGCTCCTGAACTCTTTCTTTACTACCCTTGGAGACAACCAAAAGGCATTTAATTTCCTGCAACCCAAGAGCATAAACCGCACTCAGACACTTTATAAAACCCATCAGGCATCTTTCCCAAAGATTAAATAAGTAGGACAACATTTTCAAGAAGCTGACTTGGAGCTTCATGAGCACAGTTGCCTGCCCAGCACAGACAGGACAAGATGCAGAGGTTGCTGCCCAGTCTGTGGGAGGATGCTGAGGGGGGATAAATCCTCTCCCAGGGCTGCTCAGCAGGACAGGGACAGTCAGAGGGGTCTCTCTGTCACAGCAGCCCCCAGAGCTGATGCAGCAAGTGCCCAGCTGTGGGTGCTGACCCCCATGGGCAGGGCGAGGGTCTGGCAATCCTCCCATGGCTTTCACAGCTGCACAGCTCCTGCAGCACCTGGGCAGCTTGGCAAGCCATTGCCCAGGGTAAGGGTGTGTTTAGGAGGGTTGTTGTTGGAGCAGAGGGAAGATGGTTGGATACACAGGTGTGCTGGCTTCCCCCTGGAAGCTGTGTCAGACTATGGCTCTAAGCAGGGGATAGGAAAGGAATCCTACCCACATGAGGAGGGGGCTCTGCTGACCCACCCTGCTGCTCAGGTTAAGAATAAGCTACAATTAAGAAGAATAAGCTCTGACCTATCTGCAGAGAGGCCTGTAAGGAAGATGGGGGCATCCCCTTCCATGTTAGCCTCCTCTCCTGCAGGATTAGGGTGATTCAGAGAAGGCCAGGGAGTGTTTGCTTCCCCCATCTAGATGAGAAATAGGGGTCTCTGCTGCCTCTGCACTGGGCAAGCAGATCCCAGAGCCACGCCATTTGGACAGCTCTGCTTCTTTGCCACACACCTTGATCCCGCAGCAAAAGAATTCAGGGAACAAACTACCACTGTTAAAAAAGAGAGGTCCCAGTGCTTTGGGAAAGAGTTGTGGGTAAAAAAGGGGATGATGTGACTGCACAGTGTCAGTTTGGGCATCCCCTCTCTGGTCTACACTCTTCAAACTCTTTGCCATGGGCAGTAAATCCTTAGAAGTACAGGGAAGATCCCCGTGTGTGACAGTTCCTGGGGCACAGGGGGTGGCGTGTTCGGGGAGCACTCCTCGGGGAAGGATCCAGTGTGCGGATGGACAGCTCGTTTCTGTGCAGCGGGCAGGATTTCTGTATCAGACACGGAAGCTGGAAGGTGCCCAAAAACTGCAGCTGTGTTGAGCAAATTGGATCATTATATTAGAAACCGAACAGGAGGAATCTGTGAACAAGAGCAGCTTGATGCTCGCTATTTTTCATCTGAAGAGGGATTCAACAAGGCGAACCCACTTCCCACCGTTACCTTGGCCACGAGATGACGGAGATGACAGCTTGATATTCACTCCCATCATATCTCCTGCTATCAGTGCAAACAGCCCGTCAGACTCTCCCAGCCCTGCCTGCCTCTCCAGCTGACACAGCCCTGCTGGGAGCACACAGAGCACCCAAGCCCCAGGGGTCTGCAGAGCAGAACATGCAAATCAAGGCAGAACATGTTGGTGACAGGAGCCCTGCACAACCTCACGCAGGGCCTGAAGATCCCTGCCCTGGGGCCAGTGGGGACGGCCGGCTTCAGGGCACGGGCAATAAGAGCCAGGCATCCTGGTAGACAAGTGCCAGCTTTGGTGCTGCTGGAGGGGGATGTCAGAGACCCTGCTGGTTGTAGGTCCCCAGAACCCACTCTGGGGTTCTTATTGTGCTCACTGTGCTCTCTGGATGTGCCAGTGAGGAGTGGAGCAGGGAGCAGAAGGGCATGTACCATCCTGGCTACTGGGCTGTGGAGCTGGTCTCATGACTGTGCCCCATGGCTTTATTTAGGAGAGAAAAGACCTGCACCCCCCCAAGGGAATTACTTACTGGCACAGTGAGCTGTGGCTCCACTTCCAGCCCCTTTGCCAGGAGAAACCTCAGCCCCTTGCTCAGCTGGCAGTGTGAAATGGGAGACAGGCTGTTCTGCAGGATGCCTGGTTAGAAGCCCCTGCCAGGGGATGATCTCTCACTGTGAAGGAGCTGCAGCTTGCAGAGGAGGTTCAACCAGGAGCTGTGCTGCCTGTGGCCAGTAGCTCCTGGGGATGGCAGCACTGCCAGCCTCCAGCATCCATGGAGGAGATCCTGCCTGCAGAAGTGCCAAGGGTTCCCTGTGCCTCAGTCGGCACAGGCAGAGCAGGCTCCAGTGCCTGTTGCAGCGCACTCAGTAAGAGGAATCTAAGTTAAATGTCAGCTGTGATTTGGCATTTTATCTCTAAGTGGGGTGAGCGACCTTTCTGGCTGCAGTGGGCATGCGTTGCCAGCCCCATGTAGACGGGCACAGCTGGCCGTGGGGGGAAGCATCTGGCCACGTCATTTTTGGCAGGTACAACATCCATTCTTTGCTGATTCTTTGCTGCCCTTGAGTCATTGTTAAACTTGTCAAGAGTGATTTACAGCTGTGTCAACAAGTGGAATCGAGGCTGCTGGTCCACACCACGGGGAGGAAGAGGAGGAATGTCAGGAATAGTTCCCAAGGCACAATACGAACTGGAAGGCTGGAAGAGAGAAGCGTAGCCGCTCTCCCCAGCCCCAGGCTTGCCTCGTCAGCAGGGTTGCTGTAACTGCTCTGCATTTCCCAGGGTCTGACATCGCCCCTGGACATTTGTCTCGCCGTTCAAATGTGGCTGAGTCTGTTTGGCAGGGCTGAAATTCTGACTCCTGCTCACAGGGGTTCGGTACCTTCAGCTTGTTTCTGCAGCATGACAAGAAGCAACGTGCTTGTCTCCCCAAAGACATCACAGCCCTTCCCTCAGAGGGAAGGCTTTGCATGTTGAACCCCAGAATCACCAACACTGGCAGTTTGGTCCCTAGTCCAGCCCCCAGCTCAGGACAGAGCTATCACCCAGCATTGGATCTGGCCCTGACCATTTTAGTTGCCTTTTGTTTCTCCAGGTCTCTCCCGACCTGGGGGCAGGGACCCAAACTGGCTCTGTTTCACATGCAGCCTTGCCAGCATCAAGCAGAGGAGGGATGAGTCCCCTTCTCCCAGCCTTGCTCCTCCAAAAGTAGGCTGTGGCTGCCTTGTCCTGCCAGGTGTGTGCAGACCAGCATGCCTGTGGGCCTGTTTCTGAGGAGGAAGACACAAATCCATGTCCTCCTGGAGATGGCAGAGAGCTGGCCAGCAGCCACAGGGTTATCCACCATGGAGCAAACGCTCTGGCTTGCAGTGGGTGGGGTTGGATCAATGCACAAAGGAGAAAGCTGAGCTCCTGCGTCACTCCAATCAAATCAAGCACCCTGCCCCTTGCAAAGCACTGAAGGGCTCAGCAAGCCAAGCCAAGGAAAGACACGATTCACTTCTGTTTAACGTCACACATCAGTGCCTGCAGAGCCCTTCTGCTCCCTCGGAAATGTTGCAGAGCCCTTCAGCTGGCATCAGGCACTTCCTGATCGTGGCAACAGGCCCTGCTTCTTGGGAACCCTTCTGCCGGCTGCATCCTGATTCCAAGCAGGGAACTGTGGAATTTCCTGCCTGAAAATCCCTACCATAATGCTTTTCTGAGGTCAGGTGGAGAAAGATGCATCATTGCTCCCTGGAGACCTTTGGAAGCAGTATTGGAAGTGCATGACATTTTCCTTCTGCTTTATGGCTGGAACAATCTGGACAGAAAGGACTTGTATGTTGAAGTGAAATACTGCTGCCACCACAGAGCTGCATGTAGCTGATGTTTATTTCCCAATGAGGAGAATTACTGTAATCACTGACAAATCTATAATTGCCAATAAAAAGCATCAATGGAGGCAAACACGTACTGGAGCAAGTCATCCCATTGCTGAGAAATGCACCCACAAGAACTGCCATTCCCCCTCTTTTGCCTTCAGTAGGTAAAGAAAATTGTCACACATTTGTTCTGTGGGGCCTCAGACTCAGCTGGGTCACCTTACCATATAGATGGCCTGGCAGGTCTGAGTCCATGGAAAAGTCCTTTCTCTGTTTCCCCTCAAAATTTCAGCGTAGTGAGTGGGTTTTGCTTCTCACTGGGCGCTATTCACATGTGAGTCAGCTGTGGTGGAGCTGATTTAAATGTATCATCCTGACAGTAAAACCTGCTGGGAAAAAAATTACCTTAATGAGAAATCCTCAGAAGGGTTGGCACGTCTGTCCTCACAGCTCTGCAGAAGGAATTCTTACAGCAGAGCATGGATGTCTGCTGGGGAAAGGCAGATCATAGAATCCTAGGGTGGCTTGAGTGGGAAGGAACCTTTAAAAGCCATCTAGTCCAAACCCCTTACAATGAGAAGAGACATCTTCAACTACAGCAGGTTGCTGAGAACTCGAATGTTTCTAGGAGGGAGCCTCCACCACCTCTCTGGGGAAGATGTTTGCTAAAGTCAGGGGCTGCTGACTGGGGAGAGTTTGAAGCTGCAGGCAGAGCCTACCTGCAGAGAAGGAGTCCCACTGCTACGCCCTGCTTTCACATGTGAAAGGGCTGATAAATAACCTGATTCCCACAGCTTGACAAACTGCATGTGCTGGGGTTGCTCTGCCAGGACCACATCCAAGGAGGAATTCCCCGTTCATCTCCCTCCCTTTGGCATCCTACTCCTCCTGATGCAAACACAGCCTAGAGCCGTCGTTTTGCTGTTGTTATTATTATTACATATCACTATTTAATTGCCTGGAAAATTTGCAATATCTTGAAAAAAAACAAAGGAGGATGTCTAATTTGAAATGCTAAAGAGTGCAAGAGCAGACAGAGAAGATGCAGTGCATCTAGTAGGAGTATTGAAGAGGTGATGAGGACATTCTTAACCTTAATTATTTCAAATCAACTCATTTTGTAGAGTGTGTAGGTTTATGAATCAGATGAAATGTAAATTGATTCATAATTTCCTTTAATTTTCTGGTCTTTGGAGAATTTAAATCCATATTAACATAACCTGTACCAACCAGTTACTAAGAGACAGGAGAAAATTAGCATGGGCAAAGTGGGGAGACTGGCATTTTAATATGCTCGAGCCCACCTGCTGCGTGGAGTTGGGGACTGGCACTCATTGGCGTGGGGCTGTTCCCATCAGAGAGGTGGAGATCTGCTCCCCAGTCCCCTCCAGGCAGCCTCAGCTTGCTGTTTGCAAGTATTTTCTTCCAGTACCTTTCATTTTTGTGACATTCTCTTCATCGTTCGCTCACTTGTATTTATCCTTCTGGTGCCTGTTTTCTGCTACCCAAAAACGTGCATGAAGGGGAATGTGTGAATCAGTTGTGTTGTTGGAAAAAGAGGGTCTTGTAAGTCACAGTGCATAAGGACTGCACAGAAATTTTCAAAGCTCCTTGCCCTGTGCTGCTGGATGTCCCGAGCCAGTGGGCGATGCAAAGTGACACCGTGGCCCCCAGGCAGGAGCTCTCCTCTGTGCCAGGCTGCACGGGGCTGTGCAAGCCTCTGAAGCACTGCGTGAACCTAACACCAGCACTTGTCATCTCTGCTCTCGGAGAGAAAGCTTTCCTGTAGGAAATAGGAAAATACAGGAATTACCAGCTTCGGGAAAAAAATAGTCAGTCAGGCTGTAAGAATGAGGATGTCTATAAGCAAAATTGCTTTCTTGCTCTTTTTATTTGTGTTGAGTCTGTACTGCAGCTGATTCCTTTGCAGTGCATCTGGAGGCTGAGGGGGAATGTGGGTGGAGGTCTGAGGACAGCACGCTCAGGCCCTTCTCCAGAGCAAGGCAGCATCAAGCCACGCTGCAGCAGCAGTCCAGGCTGACCTTGCTTGCAAGTCCTTTTGGGCAGTGACAAATGCCTCCCTTCAGAGACTGCTCTTATTTCAGGTTGGACAGGAACCAAGCGTAAAAAGCACAGGAGACAGTTGGCCGTGTGGGAAGCTGGCTTGGAGCGCTCTTGCTCTGCGACGGGAAAACTTTGTTGCCATTTTCATTTGTCCTGCACTCCTCCTTGAGTCAGCCATGCTGATGTGGGACGGGCAGCTCGGGCACCTCTGCTGCTGCCAGAGCTGGTGACATTGGATGCACAGAGCTCAGCAGGGACGCAAAACCCTGTGCTTGGCTACTAAGCCAGATCTGGTGATGGGCAGGGAGAGATGACCCATGCGTGGAAGTGTTCAAGGCCAGGTTGGATGGAGCTCTGGGCAACCTGACCTAGTGGAAGGTGTCCCTGCCCGCGGCAGGAGGGTTACAACAAGATGATCTATAAGGTCCCTTCCAACCCAAACCATTCCACGAGTTTTGCAGAGGCAGCAGGAATTTGTTCCCAGCCCAGGCAGGTGTTGGCAGAGCAAAACCCAATCCAGCCATAAACATTTCAAGGTGACATTCACTGTTTGCACTCTCTGCAGTCTTGTTCCTGTTCCCAGTGGTCAGGGATTATTGTTCCCTTGCAAGAGAGCCAAGACAGGGGAGATGCACATGCCCCATGCAGGAAATGCAGTTTGTGATGGAAGAGCTGCATGGGCACATCCTTGCCAGTGTATTAAATGTGCTGACTAAAACAGCAGGTCATGGTAATATTAATCCAATAGAAAAAATCAATAGTGGAATTCAGCTCAGGAGAGAGGGATTTCGTGGCTGCCTCTTGCAAGCACAAACACATATTATGTCATCAGCAGTGCAGTAAATCAGCATTTCTGAGACCAGCTGCCCAATTACTGAGGCAGCTCGATTATGGGAACTGTAAATTGGATGTATGCAAATACATAATATGAAACAGTAAAGTAAACACCTCCAAGAATTACTGAGGAATCTCTGGATTGAGTTGCTGCTCCAGGCAGATAGCCAGGAGTGCAGGCTCCCAGGGTCTGGAGCAGAAAAGGTGTCTGAATGCTGTTGGTGCTCACCACTATCCCCAAGGCCCTGTGAGACCATCTCAGAGACCTGCAAACTCCCCACGGCTGTGGCTGGCAGTAGCACCAAGTACCTGGTGCATCTTGGACTGTCTCACAAAATGCATCGCCTCCAAGAGTGGAGGGATTCAGATCAGATGTTAGGAAGGAATTCTTCCCTGTGGAGGTGGTGAGGCCCTGGCAGAGGTTGCTCAGAGAAGCTGTGGATTGCCCATCCCCGGAAGTATTCAAGGCCAGGCTGGATGGGGGTCTGAGCAACCTGGGATAGTGGAGGGTGTCCCTGCCCAGGACAGGGGAGTTTGAACTAGATGATCTTTAAGGTGCCTCCCAACCCAAGCCTTTTTATGATTCTATATGCTGCTTTACACCTCCTTCAGGGTCCTTTGCTATTGTGGATCTCTGGGTTTCCACAAAGATAGGAGCCAGGAGCCAGGAGCTGTGAGACATGGCCGGCTCCATGCCATGACATGAGAGTGATGTGGCCATCACATATTTCCACACACTTGCTCTGTGTCTTTTCTGAGCACATGCTGTGCTAAGGAATTGTGTCAGTTTGGGCTTTTCAACAACTTAACAACAAATAAAAAATTAACATTATTAGTTACTTTCCTCCTTTCACAATTTCTTTCCTCTATTGTGCTTACAGAGATAAGGTAAAGCTGCAATTCAGAGGGAAGCTGAAGAACTGGAAGTACAATGAATGATGGGATAACTCAAAGCATACACCAGCGCCCACAGCAGGCATGAGGAAAGCCGTTATTTCAGGGTGTTTGTAGGGAATACACCCATTACAGGGCACACAGTGAAACCCTGCCTGGAATACTCTCTCTCCTGGGCCTTTTCTAAAGGACTCCTGCTCAGCTTCCTTCTCTAGTTTTGGTTTTTATAGCTCTTGTCTTCACTCACAGGTTGTCCTCCTGCTCCATGCAGTGCTTGCTTTCTCCCAAGGTCTGTCCATCCCTCATTCCCTGCTCAGGGCAGCCCTTCCATGCTCCCATGCAGATTTGGGGCTAGCAGGAATTGTGTAAGTTTTCTCATTTGGGCACCTGCATAAGTCTGAGTGAGGGAGTTTCCTGGCTCATCCAGAGGATGCCAACAATTTGTGGGTGACCTGACTATGAGTGGTGCTGAGCTCTTAAGGTCTTGGTAACCTCCTGGACAGTCAGCTGCTCCTACAAGCAAAGCAGTCATTGCATTTTCTGCTGGAAATTTGCTGTGTTTCAGTGCTGGATGCTGTGTGGTCTTCATCATCTACTGCAAGGACTTGTTTAATATAATAGATTGTCTCCATGGTCAGGTGCTTAAAGATTGTGGATGTGCTTCTTCTTTATCCAGATGTTTAATAAGCTAAACAGATTGAGCTCCTTAAGTCACTCTTTGGTGTAAAGGTGGTTGAAGGGCTAATTACCTTGGAGACAGGATTTGGGACACAGAGCCGTGTGATCACAGCTAGGCAGAAGTGATTTTATCCTGGCTTCCTATGGAAAACAGCACTCAATGCTCTGTGTGTCCATTACTTGTCTGTCTGTCTGTGATTCCCATCCTATCCTCTCATCCTCATCTCAACCTACTGCAATCCTATTTGTCAGAGGGACTCAGTACCAGGGAAAAGCAAGCTGGAAACCTCCTGGAAGCAGGGACCTGGCTGTTGTAACCCCCTAGGGGTAATGGGGGGGCCCTTGTGCCCCAGTGACTGGTTAGCCATGGGTTCACTGTGTGCCCCTCACAGTGTGACAGCCCACAGAGGGAGGCATGGATTGGGAATTGATGACAGCTAGCCTGAGGTGAGCACACAGTGGAGCGTGGCGAGCTGCTGGCTTGGTTATAGAGAGCTCTGACAGAAAGATGAACCCTCCCTAGATTCCCCTGGGGACTCCCCACTGCAGGAGCAGCAGAGAATGGCTCCAGGATGAACCTCCTCCCCACTGCACCACACTGGACCCACCAGGGTCTCAGCCCCAGCAGAAGGACCCCTGATTTCCCTGCTGCCTTGGCCCAAGACCAGGATTGGAGGCTCCAGACAGCCACATCCGTGGGGGACAGGGCACTTCCCTTGCCTTGGTCTGGTGTCTGTTATCTCCCTTTGGCCTCCAGTCTGTCACTGTGTGAGGAAGGCTTTGGAGGAAACCTTGCTGCTGCTTTCCCTGTGTGCTGCACAGCCCACAGTGGCCAAAGTGGCGAGAGGAATGGCCTGGCTCAGACCTGGGGCTCTCCTGGAGGGACGCTGCCCTGTGCCTGCCCAACACAGCCCATGGCCAGCTCCAGCCGGAGAGAGCCTCACCGCTGCTTATCCCACCCTCCTGCAGTCCCTCCCGGAGGGATGTATCCCAGCTTAGCCTGGCATTGTGACACGGCAAAGATCTCCTGCCAAAGCTGGCATCTGCCAGATCCAAGAGTGGGTTAAAAATAACCCTGCATCCATAGGACCGAGGCTGGAAACTGCTCCCAAGCAAAGCATGGCTGTGCTCCCAAGGGGTGGAAGGGTGTGCCAGAGGACAGGACAGGCTTTGGAAGGGTTACTTGAATTCTGTCTCTGGCTCAAGATTTTGTCCCAAGGCTGGCAGGCTCTGTCCTGCCGTGGGATGTGGGTGCTTGTCTGGCAAAAGGAGCAGGAAGTGCTGGCCCAGCTCCCTGAGTGGCACATGCAGAGACCCAGCACGAGCGTCAAGGGCAGGACACCACTGCTGCTGCTCCCCCAGCCTGCCTCAGCTTTAAGTGGTGTTTAATTTTGACTATCCAAATCTATTTTAATTGCCAGACAGCCAAGGTCAGCACACCACAGTGGGTTCCCAGCGTGAGCTGCCGTGCCTGGGCGAATGTGATCCCTGGGAGCTGCCGGGGACATGGGGGTGCTGCAGGACAAGGCAATGGGCCCCCCAGTGCCAGGGGCAAAGGGCAGCTGTTAGCAGGGCTTGGTGTTGGCAAGGGAAGCAATGCTGCACATCTGCCCCATTGCTGGTAATTTAAATATTTTATTATTCCTTTATTGTAATTTAGTCTCAAACCAGTCAAGCGTGTAATGAGTTGTATCAGCACTGGCAAAAGGAAAGGCAGTCCCTGCCTGTCACCGGCTGCTCTCCTACCCCATGTGTCTTCAGGTGATGAAAATGCCCTTAGCAGGGGCACCTTGCTGCCCTGTGACCTCTCTAAGGATAGAGCCACTATCAGGCTTGGGGCTAGCAGGGCAAGCACAGAGATAGATGCATGAAAACTCCTGGCAGTCCCCAGGGGATGGCTGTGGTGTGGGAACAGGCAGAGTGAGCAGCTTTGGGGTGGTAGGAGGGCATCATCAGCCTTCCAGGTGGGAGTCAGAGCTGCAGAAGCCACCAGGACACCCAAGAGCCAGGCTGCAGTGCTGGGCTTTGCTGCACAGCCATTGCTTCACCCGTCTCCACGCCACTCTGGATGCTATCCACTGCTATCCAGAACATAACTTCTGTTCTTTCCTTGGGGCAGGAAAAAAGCTTTGGAGATAGGGGTGATACCTCATATGTTGTTCTTGAGGACAGGCTGCTCCAGGGCACGGCTTCTGTGCCTGTCCCTCTGGTGCCAGGCTGCCAAATATCTCCATCATTTCATGAAACAGCAAAGCTGGAACCACTGCCTGGATAATCTTGGTGTGCAGGGACACGGTGACGTTCCCCACAACACCACACTGCCTCTCAGACTTGGAGCATCCCCAAAAAATCTGGTTTGGGGGCTGTCCTGATCTCTTGGTTGGCCTAGAGGCTTGGATTATTTTAATCCAGGTTTGATAATGCAATTAATTTCAATTGCTGATTCATGATGTCTGCTTTCTGAACCATAAGGGCTTTAATATTTCATTTTATGTTGCTTTCAGGGTTACATAGTTTATTCCACAAACAAGAGGTTGGGACAGTCATTAGCGTGTGAAATCAGAAATGCATGCATCAGTAACTATGGCAACTCTGAGAGAACACCAGTTTCTAGTAAAATCAAGAATTAAGCTTACATGAAAATGCTGAAGTAAGAGAGATCCTATCTGCTGAGGGCTTAGCATACATTTAGAAAAGAAAAGAAAGGTCTGAAATACTCAAGTGAACTGAACCCACCCAAACCCAGGAGCAGAGGTGTTCCCGTAACCTGGCCGTGCTGGTGCATCCCTGCAAAAGGACACCTCTGAAAAATGCATATACCCACTGAGTCCACCAGCCTTATCCAAGGACCCCTCGTGCTGCCCCTGCACCCTTCCACCTCCTCCTGGGGTTTGTCTTTCCCAGGAACAAGCTGATGTTGTAGTGTAGCTCACAGAGCAGCAAAGCTCCAAGCAGAGGGTACCTGCCAGGGGATGCTTGGAGCAACATCCATAATTAATGCTGTAAAAACAACATTTCCAGTCTGGGCCCTCTCCTGATGTTCTGTGTCAGATGCCAGAGCAGCTGCTTCCCACACACCTTGTAGATACAGCAGTTTGCTGCACTCTGTGAAGGCACCACAGAGCTCTCCCTAAATAATTCAGGCCATCTTTTTGACAACTTTGGTATGTAAGGGCTTTCCTTTGCCATGATGAAGAAAGCCTTTGCTTTGTTCTCCAGAAATGTTATTGCCTCTCCAAAATTTCCCTCCCCTGTCATATGGCTGGGAACGCACAAACAACCTAACAGCTCTGGGGAGAAGCTCTGAGGTGCTGTCCCTCTGCAGAGCAGCGAGGGCTGAGCCCTGTCTGTCAGGGCTGGAGGGGTGACACCTGTGACAGGTTGCCATTAATCTGTGAACAATCAGGTGCCAAATCTGGGTGCTGCTCCATGGACAGCATCTGCTTGCACCAAGCAGGGATTTTAATACCAAACAAGGTGCTATAAATACCTTACCAGCCTGGCAAAAGGCTGGGATTAGAGGAAATGAAGTTTTTTGGAAGAAGCTGCTTTTTCAGTGTCTGATTTGATGATGCTCATATTGCTACCTGTAATTATGTTTGCCCTATTCCCAGTTGCTTTTCCAGTGTAATCAGCCTCGAAGCGTTCAAATGGAAATCTTTCCTGCTGCTTTCCGCTTCATGCTGATTTGGGAGCAGAAGAGGAAGGAAACAGCCACTGGCTGGTGGGGGCCTTGGGGAAATCAGGGACGGTGTTGGTGGGTGGAAGCTCAGCAGTGGAGGATGCAAGGCCAGCCTGCCCACATGGGACACCTTCCCTGCCCAGGCTCACCATGGTACATGCCCTGCTGCCAGGATGCTGCAAGTTCTGGTGCCAGGATGCTGTATGAATGCCTGCTTATTCCTTAAAAAAATCTATGTATGAAACAAAGCAGTGAAGAAGTGACCCTGCCTGTTGCTATTGCATTCCAGCTGACACAGCACAGGTCCTTCCTGGCTCCAGGGGTGACTTTTCCATTGGCTTGTCTCTCTGAGCTAGGGGACACCAGCTCTGCATCCAAGGAACTTCTACCAGCCCAGGGTTTTTGAGGACCACTGACTGCATGCAGGACAGTGGGTATGGGATTGTCCAGGCTGGCCCAGTACAGACCGGCTTCCAGCTGCCTTTGGCCCAAGGTGGACATGGCCAGACTGCATGGTCTCCATCTTCTGGAGCGCTTTAAGAGCTTGCCTTCTCCATAAATGCACTGCTAATTATCATCCTCAGGTGTATTTCCAGGTGTGGGCCCATGGATGCATGGTGGACATCCAGAAAGAAATCATGGGGCTTAGCAAAATGCCCTTGCACTCCAAGAGATCAAACTTTTACAAAGAACCTGTGTGTTTCAGCTGAAAAATTGTCAGGAAATGTTTTGATGTTGAAAACTGTGAATTCCTTTGAACCCTGGAGATACAGACAGTCACAGCTCATTCATTGTGCTCATCAGAAAGGTGGGACCGTGTGCGTGGGGGGCGATTTGCAAAGCCACTTGGCATGAGCTTGAAACCCTGACCCAAAACCAAATGAAATGTTTTTCCAGCAAAAGAGGTTTCTTTTGGATGAGTTCTTATCCTTACTGAGAGCACCTTGTCCTCTGCAAATTATCTGCAGACTGGAAGTCTGTGCAATTATTACACAGATAATAAAAGGAGCTTTTCCATATGGCAGGAAGATTCCTTCCTTATTTTTTGCTCTTAAACAGATGTGATGCATTTCCTTTCCCCCAATGTGAGCATAAGCTGATATTTTTGAGCATTCACAAATAAAAAGGGTCATAAATACTGAAAAGGCAAAGCAGCTGGGTTTTTCTGCAATAATTTTGCAGATACAATGATTTTATTCACCCCTTTCAATGAGGGTGAAGACTCCTTTGGACAGGTTGGCTCAAGAGCATCGACTTCTGACTTAGTTGCTTTTGGTCTCACATCTGAGTTAGGTCCTGAGTGGGATTTTCAGAGGAATTTTATGGCAGAGGGTGACCAATCTCAGAAGCAGCCCATAAAAGTGAGCAAATTCAGAACAGGCGCAGACCATAGCCAGGGAGGCAGGAAGGAAGAACAGTAGCAACACATGAGCATCAGAAGGAAGCAAGCTGCCTGTCAGGAGTAATTCCCAAGGGAAAACGCCTCCTGATGTGACTGATGAAAGTCTCTGCTGCCTCTGCTTTGTAAGGGCTGGGTGGTGCTCTGGGCTTCTGCTGTAGGGATCGTCCCACCATGGCAGGAGCCTCTGCCTCGAGGTACAGCTGGAGGAGGCAGGAGCACCCCAGCTGCCCAACACCTTCACTCTCCGGGGAAGCTCAGGGATCTCTTATTCTCATAGGCTTAACTCCTCCCGTGTCCCTGGCCCTGGGAAACATCTCTTGCTCTCCTGCTCTGCAGGCTCCAGTGGCAGCAGACACTGCCCTCACTCACGTCATGCCCTGGGCAGGGAGAGCCCAGTGCAATGGGCAGGAGGAAGTGATAAAGAATAGATTCTCTTTAGCCCCGTGCCCAGCGGCCTTTGAAAGCTCCTTTCTCCCCCACTGTTGTCTCCTTTGATGCTGTTGCTTTGATTTGCACTTCAGAGGCTGTATCAGAGTCTTCCAGGCTCTGAGGAAGACTTTAGGGGAAGAGCATTGCCCTGCAGCACGGCCTGACCTGCTCTCTGTCCTTCTGCAGCACCCTGCTGGCTGAGCAAGGGATGCTGCAGGCAGCAGCTCGAGGGGGAAATAAATGTGGATCTTGGCAGAGCATGTCCCAGCCCCGCCTGCTTATTATTTAAAGAAACCCATTCCTGCTCACTTTGAATCACCTCAATAAGAAAATAATGCAACAGAAGACTGCTGTCTGTGGGGTGCCACAGAATTACCATCACTGGGTGAAGGTTTTCCATTCCCAGGTACTTTGATATCCCTCCAGGAGCCAATTTTCACACTGCACACATCCATACCTTGTGCATTAATCAGGCTGATGGGTGATCAGGTGCCTATGTGTAATACCAGCCCATTCACTTTTATCAATCAACCTTGTAACTACGTGGAAAAAACCCCAACGTGCAGGGTTCGACAGGATTTATTTTTTGTTTAAATGTATGGACTGGAATTCGTTTTCCATTAAAGCACATGGACCACTGGCCAGGATGCTCCTTCATGCTTTTCAAACTGCTCTGCCCATTGCTGGTGTTCATCCTGCCATGGCTACTTGCTCTTCCCAGCCTGTCATCCTCAGCTCCCAGGAACATCACTGCAAAAGCTGATTTTACAGAGAAATGATCTGATTCTTCAGGCCTGTCAGGTGGAGAGGCTGTCACACAGCCGCTCTGCGTGACGGCAGCAGAAGGCACCTTTATCCCAGACGTCTTCCCTCATCATACCCAGCTAGGGAAAATAATTTGAAAAGTGACTGACACCTCTGGAAAGAAAACCCATTTGGAGATAATTTGGCTTCTGCTTCGTGAGTTTGCTTAATTTTCCTGCATCTTGGTGGTGTGTGTTAACATGGAGTAAGTGTCTCTGCTTTAAGCAGTTCATCAGCTCCAATTATTGTCCGTGCTCCTCATGTCAGTGTTTGGCAGGGGGATGTAGTAGCACAGACCAGCCACAAGCTGCAAAATCCCACGTGTGGTCTCTGCCCTGTCGGCAGAGCTGCCACCAGGCTCCAGGGAAAGCAACTGGTAGGGACAGAGCTGAAATAACTCGCAGGGTTTGTTCCCTGGTATGAGTCAGGACCTCGGTGTGTCCCCTGAAAGTGTCAGGACGGAGCCAGCAGAGGCGGTCTGACGAAGCAGCAGGCTCGGAGAATGCAACCCCCCCACTAACTGCAGCCTGTCCAAGGTGTGAGTGATAGCCAGTCCAGCAGCTGGGCAGAGACAGCTTTCCTGGGAGGCAGAGTGGCTCTGCTTCCCAGAAGGACAGTGGCAGCACCGTGCTGAAAGCCAAGGAAGGCAGTGTTTTACAGAGGGAATAAATGGCTGCCTTTGGAAAGTGTAAGATGAGGTCTGGCGGTGGCCTCAAATGAAACGGAAAGGTGGCCCTGGGTCTCAATAAGAGATCCTCCATGGGTAAGATGGACTGTTAAATGAAGAAGAATTCTAGTGCAACATCGAAGTTATGAGATTAGGGTGAGAAGCACCAGCCCAAGTAGTGGGGAAGGGTCCCACGGCAGTGCCCCTGAGCCAAGGGCTGTGCAGCTCTGCTGGGGCTGCCCCCCAAGCTCCTCAGTGGGGGACAAGCCAGAGGCTGCCAGTAGCATCTTTCTGATGGGGAAACACTAACTGGGACTTGAATTTCAGGCAGATGCAAAGCCCATGAGATTAAGATTTAGCACCTAGAAAAACTGCATTTTGTGTGAGCACTGCGGGCTTGCAGCTTGACTTTTGAGGAGCAGATCCTGCATCCATCAGGGAGATGCTGGTGCTCACAAGGAGAGGTGAGAGCCTGCAATGAGCACAGCTAATGTGGTGTGAGAACAGACAACTTGGCAGTCTGTGGGAACACCAGTGTGCTGCCTGCGGAATAAAGCAGACGAAATTTCACAGCTCTATTATCACGCTCTGAAAGGCAAGCAGGTCTCCGCTCCCCAAATGAGGACTCCTGGCCAGCCCTGCATGCTTTGATGGCCCAGAAAATCTCACCTGTAAGGGTAGGTGCAGCAGGAGCAGCTGGGCAATGATGCTGTGAGATGCTGGTGGTCACCTTGAAGGACAGACAGCAGGATGCTGCACTCCATAATTCACCTGGGGGAAGCCCTGCTCAGAGGAAATCCCTCTTCCCTGGGGGTGAAAAAGGAAGAGCTTGTGCCCAGTCTGCAGGGACTGTGGCCTGTGTGGGTCCCTGCACAGGACAGACACCAGATGAGGGCTTTGAGGGCTTTTGCTGTCTCCTCTCTCCTGTGTGTCCCTGAGCTCTGTGCAAGCTTCCCCTCCACCCTCAGCATTCTGCACAGCTTTCTCCTTGGAAAGTGCTCCAGCAAACACGTCCTGAAGGAAAGCAACAGCTGATATTCCCTTGGAATTGTTGGATAGCCGTGATCAGCGCTGGCAGGTCCTTTGCCAACCTGCAGGGCTGGGAAAGCAGCTTGTGCAGTGAATACTGCTGGCCAGAGGGGTTTTCCTAGGCTGGCAGGTGGGAGCACGGACAGGAGTTCCTTGCTGGTGCTGCACAGCATCAGGAATTCCCTGAGGATGCTCTAGGATGTGAGAGGGATCTCAGCCAGCCACGGCAGCTCTGGATCCTTCTGGCTGGAATTTCTTTCAGTGCCTTTGCCCAGGGACAGAGGGCAAATCTTTCAAGAGCACCTAAATATCTCAGGAGTTTGTGATGTCCCCAGTCTTACAAATACCCCCCAGCACCAGTGTCAGGTGGTGGGACCCAAGCAGGCTCCAGATCCTGCTGTCCCTTCTTCCCCTTGTGAGGAAGGCAAGGCCACGGCCACTGCGGATGCAGCAGCTCCGTAGGGCCATGAAATGCCAGGGGCTTCTCTCTCTGCATTTCCTCCATCAGCATGGCCTACATCCTTCTCCAAATGTTTTCCAGTGCCTCTCCAGCTCTGGCAATCTGTTGCCTGTGAAAGAAGGAAAGCTCACGCCCAGGATGACTTTTGTAGTAGGGCAGCTGGACAGCTCTACACTGAGAAAGCTGTGCAGAGCCCTGCTGTAAAATTGAGGAGATCCTCATCTGTCTTACCAGCTAAGGGGAGTTCCAGGCAGCTCCCAGATGTGTTTTAGCTCCTTCCCAGCTCCAGCAGAGGAGACCAGCCATGGCCTGGGTGACTGGGTGGTTATATACCAGCCCACACACTGATCTGGTCTCTGTTCATCATAGTTCAGGGAACAAACACAGCATCCAGACTGCTCCAGCAGCTGAGAACTGCCTCAAAAATGCAGGCCACAGGTGGAAAATAGGGCAGAGTCAGCTCTTGCTTCTTTGAGTACACAAGGGCTCCTTTTCCTCTCCTAATCTGGGGACATTCTGGGGAATTCTGACATTATGGCTGTAAGAGAAAATGTAGCATTTATTTCCACAAAAATTGGTAGTTTGCCAAGAAGATGTGTCTCTCTCTGAGTAATCCATGCCCTCCTCCTATGCCTCCAGCTGAACACTTTTAAGCAGAGTGCTGAGCCAGCCTGTGCCATCCCTGCTTCCCTCCGCTTGCCTGCTTTCAGTGAGGAAGAGGAGGGGGATTTGGGCTGGATTCCGTGGTTTTGCTGCTTGCTTTTCCCTGGCTTTGCAGAAACATGAGCCCCTGAAAAACCCAGGAGACAGAGGAGCATAATTAAGGAAAAGAAGAGCTCCAGATGACACTGGCTCCAGAGAGTGGTGCTTTCCCCTCCCTCTCCGTGCTCACTGATTGCATCTTGTCTCTTGCTGGGGGCATGAGTCACATTGGTTCTGGTGAGGGATGAAATTAGCTCCAATGTGAAACGGGAAATAAAAAGCCATTCACCAACAAGACATCTGCACAGGCACGGAGCTCAGGGCAAGGATCCTCTCTGCCTTTTTCTGCTCTTGCGCTTTTCGCAAGCGGCTCCCTTTTAATTAGATGGGATGCAGCTCTAAGTCAACTATAAATGATATTATCAAACTAATAGAGTGTGATCATATCTTGGCTTTTATTGGTCTGAGAGCTGCTGCTGGCTGCCATGGGAACGGTGTTTTTCACATAGCTCCTCAGCTCTGGCTTGTAGGCATCAAAAGGAGGTCAGGGGAGAGGTGATGAACCCCCAGGATGTCCTTGGCTTTGCAAAAAACCATGGAGTGGCTCCCCTCAGAGACTCATCCATTGGGACATGTTCATCCCCTCTTTCCTGGTCAAGGTTGCTCTTCAGCACTGATGCCCATCTCTTGGCCCACTGCTGCCCTCCACTCTTCTGTCTTGCTGCTCACCAACCCCCTTGCTGCATCCAGGCTGGGCAAAACCAAGAGTGGCAGGGAAGGAAAGCAGAGAGAAAAGGGAGGACGCTCCCAGCCTGCGTGTGAGTGTGGGATGGAGCAGCATTTGCCCCATGCTGGGCTGTCCCCAGGACAAATCCCCTGTCCCCAGCTGTGCCACCCACAGGACGTCATCCCGCTGCCATGCACCTCCGGGGCCTGTGAAAAACAGAGGCTTCCTGAAAGTTATCCAAGGGGAGTGAGAGCAGTAGGACAGGGAAGGCATTCCCTGGGTCTTGCAGCTGCCACACTCCTGAAATGCCAGGCTGGAGCCTGCCCCCCCATCATCCACCCTGTGAGCAGCAGAGAGGGAGCAGTGTAGGATGTACTCGCAAATGCAGTCACATGAGAAGGAAGAAGAGACAAAAGAGAGCAACATGATTTGGTCCTGGCCATGGTTACTGTTCCAAGCCTGACAGGAGGCTGCAGGTCAGGCTTTCTAAGGTTCAGAAGATGGCACAGTAGGTGTGCACCCTCATGGGCGTGAGGGGCAGCAGCAGGGACATGGGATCCATGGGGATCAGGGGGACTCCATGAGAAGAAGGCTTCTCTGCCAAGTGTGTTCCTGTCTTTCTGTGGCAAGAGACCCAGGTCCGGTCTCAAAGCAGGGGCTGTGGGGAATCATGGCTGTGAGTGACCCAGGGGACAAGGGAAAGCCTGGCCAGCATCCCATCAGCTCCTCAGCTCAGTCCTGCCTGTACCCCTGCTCCTGCTGCCCATAACACTGCAGGTCAGCCTGTTGGCTTGGCCTCACCTTGCCTGGTTAGCTGCTCTCCCCTTCTTCCAGAATTTGAGATCCTCCAAAAAAAAACTACCCTGAGCAGGAGGGGTTTGTTCTAAGAGTTAGGCTGAAGGGCTTCTTCCCTGCCTGCCTGCCCTGCTCTGTGATGTCCCTTTGAAAAGATGTGTCCATGCTCTGTGAACAAAGGCAGCGTGAAGTCTCAGGGCCCAGCTGAGATCTCAAACCACCCCCTGCTGCATTGATTTTTTTGCGTGGGACTAATTTTTTAATCAGAGTGATGTAGAACATGATCAGAAGCAATTAAAGGCTGGCAGGCTAATTAGTGTCAATCAGCATGGTTTATGGGTATTGGCCTTGTCAATCAAACTTGATATTTTATGTTAGTGAGATTGCTTTTGGATCTCAAAGCTAATGCTTCACAGAGAGCTTTTCTTTCTTGAGATGCTTATTAAAATAGCACAAGCCCTTCAGAAACCAGTTAAAGGACATATTTAATAGTCCTTTAGGCACTGACAATTACAGGTAGATCCTTTGCTAAGTCCTGCTTGGGGCTACAGCAGATTAAATGCCAAGCTTGTTCCTGTGCTCCTGAAAACTGTGCTGGGTTCATCCCACCCCTCCTGGGGCTGTTGTGCTCCTGATCGTGTGTCTGCAAAAGCTGGGGCTGAAGGAGATGGGTATGGCAAGCTGCTCAGCCCAGGAAGGGGGGATTAAATGGTCATTATGGCAAGGCTTAAGCAGGAGAAGGGCAGGATTTCTTCCAGGGACAGACTGGAAGGGCCACTGAGTGGTGCTCAGTGGGAAGTCTGGGAAAAAGAACAAGAAGCAGAAACCTGTTGTAAGCTTGATCCTGACAAAGCAAATCCCCAGGGTATGTCCTTTGTAAAGATTGGGTTTTGGAAGCAAGGGGAGCTGCTGCAGCCAGGGCACTCCCAGCACCGCTGCTGATCTCTCCTCAAGGCTCCAGGTTTTAGCTGACTGTGGGCATTGGCAACATTCCAAGATCGCACGTGAACCCATGGAAGAAGAGCAGAGCCAGCCATTAAAGCACATCCCTTCCCTTGCAAGTCTAAGAGCCCTGAGCCTGGTGCTGCTCTTGGTAACACAAAAGAATGGAGGAGGGAGTTTTAGGATGGCACAGGCACATCTGCCATGAGCACACACTGCCTTTTAAATCCCAAACCCCACAGCACTCATGTTCTCTGCACTTAATAGTATAGATGTAATTTTGTACTTGTAAGAAAGATAAAGGAAGGACTCCATCAGGCAGAGCCCCTGGGAAGTGCCTGACAGAGGTGTGAGGTAGAAGAGAGAAGAGTGTGCCAGACAGAGCCAGCCAGGGAAGCAATGCTCAGCAGTCCCTGCAGCCCAAAGCAGGGATGGCTCGAGCCACCAGACTGATGGCATTGTCTTCCCAGCAGAAAACACCTGGCCTATTGACAGCACCATGCTTGGGAGGGGTAAGACTCACGGCAGCATCATGCCAGCACCTCCCTACACAGACCTGGAGAGTGCTGAAATGCTGGTCTCCATCCTGCTAACTTTTGTAGGCCTTCCTGGGTCTGAGAAAGACTGGTGAATTATTCAGCATCCTCATCGAACATTACAGCTCAGCCAGCAGCTCTCTACGTGGTCACCATTAAATTTATCTGTGTGATTGCTGGGGCTTGTGTTACTAAACTTTGGAGCTGTATAATTTTATCCCTTCTGAAGAGCTCACAGCCTGTCAGGTGGAGGTGTCTGGAGGACCACAGCAGGCTGAGCTCAGCACTGGTTACCAACCGGCTGGGAGCTGGGAAGTGGACTCATGCAATGTTCCCCAGCTCCAACATGCAGGGAGCTGCTGCAACCTGCCAGGAAGGGGGAGAAAGCAGCCATGGCATGGCAGCAGAGGGAATTTTATGACACAGTTCCATGGTACAAAGACATATCTTGACATCCTAGTAGAAGATCCTTTGCCTGGTTATCGCTCGAAGGCACACATTTTATCTAAGGGAATGCTTAATTGCTCCTCGTTGGCCACTGCTTATGGAACATTAGGCATCAATAAAAGACAACTCTTAAAATCCAGGCTGAATACCCTTTCCAGCGGAAGGTGGTGGTTACAGTCACAGAATAGATTTGCTTCACTGCATTTTTTACTTTTTTCCTTACTTTCCTATTTGTGCAAAGTGGGTGGTATCCCTGCCATAACCATGTCCCTGCTTCCCAGCCCCAGCCTTTGCCCTGAAGCTTTCCTGATGCAAAATGCCCCACCCCTGAGGGGGCTGCTGGGGACCAAGACACAGATTTTAATTCCTAGCTGATGTGGGAAGAGCATGGCCCTGAGAAAGAAGATGAAGATGCATGGTGCTCAGCAAAAGCACGGAGCTGCCAGTTTCTCTGAGGATATGGATGCTGGAGGAAGCATTAATATTCCAGGCCACCATGCCTCCCTACCATCTGCTGCACCAAAGCAAAGAATGCCCAAATAAATTTCAAAATCCCCTGCCAGGGAAAACACTCTGGATGCTATTCCTACATCAAGCTGTTTAAGACTTGCTAAATCACCCTTCTCCTTTCCAAACATTTTTCCAAGCTCTCCTGCCTCAGGGAGGTGTGTCCCACTCATAGGAGTGTGATGGTACATGCTGGAGGTTCACGGTGCTCCAGCAGAGCCAGTCCAGCTTTCTGCTGGGAGAAGGATGAAACAGAAACCACACCGTGTCCAAAGCAGCTGGCTGGGATCAGGCAGGGAACTGCAAGCTGGCAGTTCTCGTGAAGCAGTTTGCTCCTGAGCAGGCAGCACTATTTAAAGTTTTTGGACATTTCCTGAGATGTCCAATGGAAAGGCAATTCCCCTCAACAGCTGCAGACTGGTGAAGGCACTTGTGCTGTCCCATCTCCTGCTGAAATCTCTTCCAGCAAGGATCCATCTCCTCCAGAAGTTGATGTCCTGTTGCCAGGAGGAGATCAGGAGGAAAATTTTATGAGGATTTCTTCTTTATTTGCTGTTTGTGACTCTCCATTATAACACGCTTTCTGATGATGGCCCATTCCCCTGTTTCCTACTATGTGCAGGTAAAGATTTATGCAATTCCAGGTGCCAGCCTCACTTGAGAGATTAATGAGAGATAATGTCTTACAAAGAGGTTTATTGAGTTCTCTGAGTTCATTCACCAGCTGTGAAGTGAAACATCTGAAAACAGTTTTTGAATACTAAGCTCTCCCTGGCACCAGAACAGAAAAGGGAAACAGTGCCTTTTTCTACTTGAGGTACTCACTCTGCTGGGCAGAGGCAGCTTCACGTGCAGAGCCCTGGGAGCTGGGATGCTGGATTATTATTTGCCTGCTGGCCTGGCCCACCTGGGGTGCAGGAGGATGTGCCTGGCATGCTCAAGGTGCTGCGCTCTGGTTCTCAGCATCCTCAGCCTCGTGAGTGACGAGTTGCTATTTTCATGGCAGATTTGAAGAAGCAGAGGAGCCCAGGAGAGCAAGGCAAGGGCGATCCCTCACCTACAGCCATGCAAAGGCACTAGGAAATGCATTTTTGGCTACAGAACCCTGCAGACCTCGTGTCTGCTGGCTTTATGGCATGGAATTTCTTTGGTGTCATGGCAATATATCTTCAAGGGTGGAGAAGGAAGGTCCTTCCTTGGACCTTACTAACTGGATGTGTTTTGTTGACTTGCTTCTTGGGACACCAGGAAGCTTCTTGGCCCTTCCATCTGCCCTACCCAAAAGCCAAGCAGGAGCCCAGTGCTGCTCGTGCACCTGCACACTGGGCTGGGGCATCACCCAGCAGCACATCTCATGGCCATGCAGGTAGAGGTGCTGCTGCTTTGCTGCAGCTGGTTTTCCTCCTTAGTGCATGGCGTCTTTGAGCAGGAGGCACCCCTGCCTGGGCTGGAGGAAATGGGTTGCAATTAGTCCTCAAAAACATCCTCCCATCAGCTGTTGGGCAGTTGACTGTGCAGGGGCCTTCTGGGGGCATCACTGTATGCAAATGTTGGCCATGAGGAGATAATTATGCTGCTCTCCCATCTCAAGAACATTTCTACCTTGCCAATGGATCATTCAACTAATTTTTATCTCTGTTGCACTTAGCATAACATGCCCACAATTTGTTTGTGTTTTCACAAAGACACTAGGGTACATTAGATGTTCATGGGGAAGCCCATAGCTCTGAGGACAGATTTTGGCAGATGGTTTACCCTTTCTTTCCTTCAACATGTTACAGTGAGGCATGAGGGCTTTTCCTCTGGATACACCCGTGGGGAGGACCTGGGCATCTTCATCACTTATTTATTTATTTACACTTTGACATCCCCTTCCTTGGAGGTGACTTTTTTGCTATCTGCAGAATTTTTCCTTTAAAATCACCCTCCTCACAACAACCCAGCAACATGACTGCTGCTTCTTCATGTCCTGATGAAGAGCTTGCAGAGATTTGTTTGCAAATGCCTTTTGTTGTAACATCAGGGAAGCTCGTATAAAAACAAAATACAGTATTCGCTCTTCCCTGTGGCTGGTCTTTGTCTGCAAGCAGCTATAAAAGAGGGCAATCAATAAACCTTGCCAGGGTCTTTTTAATGCTTTTTGAGCCGTTATGGTCATAATGCTTCTTCAGGCTGCCGTGTCAATACACTCAAGACACTGAATATGTCAAAACCACATAAAATCTTTATTAAGATGAAATTAAATGAGCAAGCCCAAATCAGTAATTTAAATGGATATAATTCCTCAATAATGCCAGACCTAAAAACCAGACACAACTGAAGAATTCAGGGCAGTCAGTTAGGATTTAATTGGTGTGAAACTCAAACTTTTGCCACAGTTCCTGGGCAGGAGGAATTTAGGAGGATGGAGATTGCTGTCAAGGTGGTCTGGACACCTGCCCTTCATTTTCTGTTGCAGCACTGGCCTGAGCTAAAAAAGTGCAGGAAATCTGGGGCAGGTGGGAGGAAAACAGCTACTGGCGTGAAAGTTCAGTCTGTCTCTGCTCATCAAATTAACCCAGACTGATTAAAAGGAAAAAAAATCCCTTATTTATTTATGGTTCCAGGCAACGGTGCATGGAGCTGCAGTGGGTGGAACTGCACAGGGTCTTGCATGGCCATCCTTGTGCTGCATTTCCCTGCTGGGTGTATTTCTTCTCCCAAATCCTCCCAAGCACGTCTGGACCC
The DNA here is from genome assembly GCA_020086605.1 of Lanius collurio. Lineage (NCBI taxonomy): Eukaryota > Metazoa > Chordata > Aves > Passeriformes > Laniidae > Lanius > Lanius collurio. The sequence goes on along the minus strand of JACBWW010000016.1, from coordinate 2,231,148 downwards.
TGCAAAGCCACCAGTGCCATGCTCACATGGAGAATCTGGTGGCAGGACCAGAGGGCACTTTCAGCTCGGTGACTGCCACTCTCCCCCAGTCCTGTACAGAGGCTGCAGCACCAGACACTTTCACCTGCCAAAAGGAGGTGAGGACAAGCAGGACATGTGAGAGCTGCCAGGACCTTGGGAAAGGACAGCTGCAGCTCAAGCCCCACTCCGCACCCTTGGCGGTGGAGTGGGCCAGCACACAGGTGAATACAGCAGCAAGAGGCTTGGGCTGCAGTGGGCTGGATATGAGCTCCCAGGAGGGTAAATTATCTGTCAATTAGCCCAGAGCAGTAAGGAGGTACTGCAGGTACCACAAGGCTCTTGGGGCACAAGAGCTGGGTCCAGGCTCTTCTCACAGAGGCTGTCAGGCATGCAGCAGTTCAAGCCCATTGCTGCCTCTTCATCCAAATTTTTGACAGGGAGGCAGAACCCAGATGGATTTGTCTGAGCTTGATGCATTCTAGCAGCCTGCATGGCTTACTCTGCTCCACTTGTGAGCTCCTGCTTTGCAGTTCCACAATGCCTGGGACATGAGTGGGTAAAGCCCAGCCCTTTGCTGCTGCCCAGCAAACCATCAGAGATCTTCTGTGCCTGTGCAGGGCTGGGGCAATTTGCTGACCAGCCTGACAGAGGGGGCTCAGAGGGGCTCAGGTTTTGCATCTCCAGAGGGTGCCATGACTCTGATGCTCCCTGCAAGCTACAGGGTGGAGCTGGCTCCTCCGAGGGTGGTCACTTGGAGGAGGCGTAGCCTCAGCACTGCCCAGTGGGTTGGTAATAGGTAGGACAGAACCAGTTGGGTCCCTGAAGCACCACCAGCCCTCCCCTGCCAAGGGCATGGGCTCCCTTGTGCTCGTGGCCTGGTTCTGAATGGCAGCCAGGGATACCAGCCCCATGGATTTTCCACTGGAGCACAGAGAATTTGCATCCTTTCTGCATTTTAATTGTGCAGCTTTTGCTTCATCAGGTGGGATTCTACAGCTTGCCAGGAGGATTTCACTCTTCACAAAGGAGCTCTTTTTCTTCTCAGCAGAAAGCTGAAAAATTGCTCGGTTCCAGCCTATTTAGTTTTAATTGTTTCCTTTAGTTCTCATTGCCCACAGCAAAATATCACCTTCCCCTAACAACCATCCAGGCTGGGAGCCAGTCACCCTGCCCAGCCACTGTGCCATCCCTCCTGCTGCTCCCATGGCTCCCTGGGGTCTTGTCTCTGCTGGCAGGGCTGGATTTCGGGGCAGAGGCATCACCCTCAGCAAGCACCGGGCAGGGAACGGCTGCAATGCTGCCACTGCTGTGCTGTCCCCATGGCCCCAGGGTCTTTGGTGGCTGCTCTGGCTCTCCCCACTGCTTGCAGACATCCACCTTTCCGAGCTAGCTCAGCTCTCCCCCGCCTCCCAGCCTTCCTCTGGCAGCTGCTCAGGAGGGGCCAGCTCGTAATTCTTGCTTCCAAGGTGGCTTTGAAGAGAAAGGGTTGAGTTGCTGAGGCAGAACATGATGCACACTGAGCCCTGGGGATGATGAACAGTGGAAGATGAGAAAAGCCTCTTCTCCTTCCCTTCACCAGAGTGGGCTTTAAGCACCTGTGACTTTTTGGGAATGATGTGGTGCACTGCATCCCAGGGAGCATCACCTCCAGGACCTCTGCTCCTGCTCCAGCTCCTAATGCAGCCCTTCCACAGGGACACTCCATTCCACAAAGACAAAAACCTCATGTCAGCAGTGGAAAGCAGGGTCTTGCAGCCTCAAGAAGCACTTGTGGGGACTCCTAAACCTTCTTGGAAATTATGGGACCAGGAGGATAAAGCAATATTCCCTTCCCATGCAGGCTGTGTTCAGGGAGCACAGCCAGACATCCCCCCCAAGCAACCTTAGCAACAGATCTGGCTCAAGGGAATATTGACTTATTCCAATATAAGGCAAGGATGCGGAGCCAGCTATCAGGGTGAGACAGAACAAAAACACACCCCACCTGTCAGAGTAACCCACCACATCACTGATTTTATCCCCAGGATAAAAGATCTCTGCATCAGCGTTCAGCCTGATGCTGGGCACTGCCTCAGCTGGCACATCCCAGCCCCCAGGGTTCACAGCACCACGCCAGATGCTTTCCTGAAGGTTTTCCTGAAGGTTTTCTTCTGCTCAATCCTGGGGAAGAACTATAAAACAAAGGCTCATAAACTAATTACCTAAAAGAGCAGCAGAATGTAATTAGATACTTGGGAGTTAATTGCACTGATGCTAATCGCATGTATTTTAAAGGCACCAGCAGAGGTGTAATATGTAATTCCATAGGTATTCCAGAATAATTTAGCAATTTAATTAATTTCTGCTAATACCTTTAAAATCACCTGCCCAATTCCTCTCATGTTCCCTGAGGGGAAGGGGGAAGAAACTTTTCCAGTTGGCTAAATCTCTTGCAAACTCACTTTTGTTGGCAAAGATACTGCTTTATTTCTCAGTGGATTTAATTAACATTAGAGTTATCGCTGGCTGACAGGGTGACCAAGCAAGACTGTGATTGCCTGGTCCTAAAATTGGAAGTCTGGATCAGGGATGGCTGAAATGTTTTGGACAGATTGTGATGGGCTGAGAAGATGAAAACTGAAATGATTTGTGGATTTAGGTCAAATTCAGTGAGCAGAGCCAGGGGAAAATGTGGAAGAGAAATGTAAACAGCACCAGGCATTTTATTCCATCTCCTCAAAATGAAACATTTTGTTTAAAAAAAGCAAAAATATCCAGTTTCAGCATGTTTGAGATGCAGGTTTTCTGCTTGTCTCCTTGTGCCTCCCCCCAGGGTCAGGCAGCAGAGGGGCACCCAGCCCTGGGGCAGCATTTCAGCTGCGCCCACAGCTCAAGGAGTGCAGGGCACAGAACCTCGGGACGGCACTTGAGAGTCCAGGGGAGGTGGACAGAAGAGGAGACAAGTGATTTGGGCTGTATGAGAGCTAATCCCCTCCCTCCCCACGCTGGCAGAAAAGAGACCACCAGAAGCCATTGCTCTCACGGGGCTTTTATTGTCTGGCTGGCCCTCACCTCCCCCCCTGCTGCCCGTGGCTGAGCCCCTCACCACCAACCATGCCTGCAAAGGAGACCCCAACCCAGCCCCAAGCCCAGCCACCTGCCCAGGGCAGCACATCCTTCCCAGTTCAGCCCAGCCACCTGCCCAGGGCAGCACGTCCTTCCCAGTTCAGCCCAGCTGCCTGCCCAGGGCAGCACATTCTTCGCGGCTCTTTTTTGGGGCTGGGGTTTTTTTGTTGTTGGTGGTGGGGTTTTTTTGTTTGTTTTTTTTTTTTTTTTTTTAATATTTATTTTAAAAATATAGTAGCTGTGGAAAGCAGCCCTCTTTATAAACGCTCGATGCCGAAGTGAAATGCATCATCGCCATCCTTGTTCCTAATCCCTCCCGGGTGCCCGTGCCTGCCAGCAGCAGTGCCGGGGGCTGGGGAGGCTGCTCCGACTGCTGCAGGCCGGGAGGCTCTCGATGGCAGGGAGAGAGAGGGACCTTCTAAAAATAGAAACATTGTGCTGAGTCGTTTGGAGTGAATGAAATACGTAAAACACCAGCATTAGATTAGCTTTAGCTTGTCAAATATTGCTCCCGGCAGAGTCGGCGCAGTGCGCTGGTGGAGGCTCAGTCCACCTCGGCCCGGGGCAGGGCAGCCACGGCATCCCCCAGCCCCGCTCCCCACTGCAGCGCTCCCTGCTCTTGCCCACCACAAGGACACCGGTCCCCAGGGCAGCCTGAGAGTCCCCGGAGCCGATATAAATAGGAAACTGTAAACACAACCATTGGGGATAAGAGACATCTACGATCACAGGGTTTACTGCTTCAAACGTCCCACCCTCCCCCCCGCCAAGTCCGCACCCCTGTGCCCTTGTCCCTGCTCCGTAAAAAGGTCTCCAGTAACAAAATCTTCGATCCAGGCTTGGAGTAAAGGTGAGGCGCTCGGGGAGTAAAAAGGGACATTGCAACCTTAGCGGTCTTTGCTCTAGAGGGGAGATGGTGGCAGGAGGGGGAGAGAGGGTCAGCTGGTTCAGGTCCTTTGAAAGTCCATTTGGTTTTTCTGGAGGACTCCTAGGGCTGTACCTGAGATGAAGACATCTAGAGGACACTCCACAGCTCAATTAAAACACGGTTGGTTTTTTTGTGCCTAGAAGAGCCCTCACTGCCGGGATTTGTCTGTCGCGCTTGCACCGGGCAGCAAGAAAGCAGCATCATCCCTCTTCCGCTCGGCACGGGGCTGTCTGAACCAACGCTTGGCTGGGGGATCCCTCATGTGTCCAGGATCTCGCTGGTGGGCGACGGCTCGTGGGGGATGCCCTGTGTGCTGTGGATGGTCTGGTTGTGCGAGAGGGAGTTCTGCTGGAGCTCCAGGGCAATGGCGTTCTGCGGGAACTCCTTCACCTGCCGCTTGTACTCCAGGAAGGTGCACGCCTTGGTGGCGATTGCGATGATGTTCTTGCCAATAAAGATGGTGGAGACCCTGCTGTCCTGGAACAAGATCATGTTGATGGCCCGGATGAAGATGGTGACGATGTTAATGGTGACCAGGCTGAGGACGGGGTAGAGCATCATTTTTTGCGGGGCAATGTGCTCCCCTTGCATGCTGATCTCACTGAGGGACACGCAAGGCAGGATCAGGAGGAGTATGTAGCAGTAGAAGAACATGAGCCCCTCTGCCCAGATGGGCAGGCCGGTCCTGTGTGGCTCCCACAGGTTGGCCTGGATGTCCAAGATATCCAGCAGGTCGAGGGCCACCCAGAAGAGGCGTCCCCGCAAGTCCTCTTTCTTCCGAAAGGTCCGTATGTACTCCATGCTGTCCAAGGCCACCAGCACCAGGTAGAGCCCCGGCACACAGATGGAGAGCAGGAGGGTCAGAGCTTTCCTGGCCACTGTCTCCAGGTTCTTCTTGTCTGCTTTGTAATTCTGAAAGATGAAATACAGCTTGATCTCCAGCACGAAGATGTAGAGAAACCACAGGATCATGGCGTAGCCTCGCTTGGCCGTCTTCACCTCGGCCCCCACCCACACGGCCACGTAGCGCAGCACGATGAGGAAGCAGATGTCCCCCACCAGCACGATGATGCAGACACCGATCTTGCGGGGCCCTTGGTTCTGCTCCACCAGGTAGGCATCCATGAAGGCCATGCTGGTCATGATGACGATGGTGGTGAGGCAGACGTGGCGCTTGTCGGGCGGCGGCAGCACCATGGTGAGGCGGGCGGCCCTCCGTCCCTGCGCACTAGGGGAGCGCTCCCGCCGGCGCTGCGCGGGGGCACATCCGCGGCGAGCCCAGGCACCGAGGGCCGCTCTGTCCCCCACTGCCACCCCAGGAAGAGGTGCCTGGAGGAGCAGCGGCTCAGCTGGCACCCCCGCTGTCCCAGGGCTCGGGGCTGTCCCTGCAGACCCCGCCCCAGCCCTTCGCCCCTCAGTGGCTGTGCCCTGCAAGCACCGCGGCTCTGCCCCCAGCCCAGGGCTGGCTGAGCAGCCCAGCCCCAGGCACCCTCCGCCACCAGCAGCCAGGGCTCACGGGTGTGCAGAGCCTCCTGGAGGAATGTCCCTCCTCTGTGGCGGGTCCCCCATCGCTGCCAGGCTCTCCAGCAATCCTATGGCACTAACACGCCTCCAGGCCCCAAGCCCCAAATCCTGCTATAGATCCCTGGACACAGGGCTGCAGGGGAGCTCTCCCTCTTCCCAGCGAGACCCCACGTTCCTCCAGGGTCTGGGGGGCTCCTGCTGTGTCCTCACAGGGAATCGCCTTCACGCCTATCCCCACAGGGCTGTGCTGGTCTCCTGCTGCTCCCAGCTGTACATGCATCCCTCCATTCCTGGAACAGATAGCAGAGAACAAGTGTTAGGGTCCCTCTTGTGTGCTGACCATGGAATGGTGGCAGTGACAGCCCCCTCAGTTCCCAGCACACATGAGCTGGGCTCCCACCAGGTACCATCCCACCCCTGGGGCACCCTCCACCACACCCTGTGCATGACGATGTAGAAGAGCTTTTTACGGAGTACAAACACAGCACAGGGTGGGTGTCCTGCACGGAAACATGGCCTGCTGCCCCTTACACAGGCACTCCCTGTCTAAAACTCCTCAGCAAGCTCATGCCCTGGGTGCTTCTGCTGTTTCTGCAGTGCAGACACAAAACCACAACCCCAGTAGAGACACACAGTTCACAGCATTCCCAGCTCCAGGTATCCCAGCCTAGCTGTGTCTCAGCTCCAACAGGGAGACAGACCCATGTGCTCTGCAGAGGTCCCAGCCTGGGGATGGTTCTGCTTAACTATGGCCATGGGATTTCACCAGTTACAGAGTAGCTCACAGGGTGTGGGGTACGTCCCTTTTCAAGTAGGGTGAGGTTAGGGCTGGCACAGCTGTCCCCAGGGTGTCATGAGGTCCCAGCAGCTTTCTGGACTGGTTCAGCTGCTCATGGCCACAGCTCCTCCTCATCATGCTGTGCTTGCCTAATCCTTTCTGTGCAGGGAATGCACTCCCAAAAGTGAACAGGTAGGTCCCAGTGCACTCAAAAACGTCATTGAACTGCTTGCAGGGAGACAGACCATGATCGCAGCCACAGAGGCTGAAGGGAAGAAGCCAAGCCCAAGGAGGTGTAAGCCATTAAAAACCTGCCCTACTTTGCAGCTGTTTACATTTATAGGGCTGTTCATTTAAATAAAAGCTGGATTCTCTCCTGCTTCAGGGAGACAAGAAGAACAAAGAAGAGAAAGTGGGAAGCCAGATGAGTCAGAGCCAGCCCTGCCTTGTGCCTGAGTAGGTGGACAGCTGGGATGCATGTACCTGTGCCCTGGTTTCCAAAGGATGTGGCAGGCAAGGATGTGGTGCTCAGCAAACGTTAGTAAGGGACTTAAAGCTGCTGCCCCACCCAGGACCCTCAGGATGCTCTTCTGAGTCTGCTGCCAGCAAGGAAAACTGGTGTGTTAAAATAATTTCTCAAGCAGGAATTGCTCAGAAAGAAAGCAAAAAGCTGTGGCGGGAACTCATGAGAACTGCTACATGGTGCTTCCCAGGCAAGGCAGTCCCTGCAGCCCCGCTCTCACTAGCGTGGCTCTCTGCAACAACTCAGAGCTGCCATTTGGGGCTTCAATTTGTTCTTTCTTGAGGTTTTGGATAAAAATATACAGTCATTGCTGTAACTGCCTTAAAACTCGTGCCAAGTTTTACAGGGGATTTATAGCCAAGAATAGATAATTTGAGATAAATTAGGTCTTTCAGGAGGGAACGGTGGCTTTTTTTTCTTTTACCCTGTAAGTATTTATGCCTTCAAAAGACAGCGGTTATTTAAAGGGCAGTGGGTTGCATCACAGCACAGTAAGGTTAGGAATCAGCTTGCTTGTAAATCCTGCCCACCTGCCCTGTGAGTTACTCGTGTGGTCAGGGGAGCTTGGGGAAGGCACAGCTCCCAGCCCAAGCTCTCCTCATGCCTGCATGAAACCAGACAGAAAACCCTTTCCTGCCTCCTGGTGAACATCCAGGGCACCAAAAGGTGTTAACTCACGGTGTTTACAACAGCAGCCAACAAGTCTTTAACCACTGGTGCTGAGCCGATTGTTTTCAGCAAAAGAAATATGCTCAAATGGCAGATCCTTCCCTGGTGTCTGCCCCTGAAGGGTTCACGGCAGCCCGGGCTGGGTTTGACAAATGTGTTCATTTGCTGTGGTGACCTTTCAGAGTGGAGGAAGGGGATTCTGGGGCAGGGCTGAATGGCAGGGCTCGAGCACTGCTTCCTCCCAGGTCAAATCACACATTACCCACGGTGAGCACCTCTCTTGCCTTTTGGAAATTGTTTCCAAGCACTTCCTGCAGTGCAAGCTCTTCTCCTTATGTTCCAAGAGCTGGCATTTTCCCCACCCATTGCAGCCCTTGTGCTGTATGGAAATATGGAGTTCTTTGCAGATCCACGGAGCAGAGCTTGCCAATTTGAGTGATGCCTGACCATGCTGTCAGGGAGGGAGCACATAAAACTCCTTGGAGGACGATTAGAGAAAAGCAGCTAGTTTTTAAACAACCATTACTCCATAACTTTTAAATGACACTACGTTCAGAAACTACCTGAGAACTGTGCTGAGTAAACAACACAGTAAGCATGTCAGAGAGCCACAAGGGCACATCTGAGGCAAATATTTGTTTAGACAAGTATTCACAAAACTTTCTTCCTGTAGGAATTCTTGTAAATAAAAGGCAGCCCACCTGAACATAATGAGCTTGGAGCGTTATGGATGTCAGTGAGCCAGGCTGGCAACTTCCTATGGGAAGAGATCTAACAGCTTTTGCATCCTTTTTGGTGCCAGGACTCCCACAAGCAAGTGCTGAAGTGATGCTTCAGTCTTGGCAATTCTGGGCCTCCTTACCAGGACTAAATGCAATCCCTAATTGCTTATTCTCCTCTATTTCTACCCTACACAAACAGCTCTTTTGCACTGGAGTGAGCGAATGCCCTCAGTAACGCCCACAGCAGCATGGCCCCTCTGCATCTCTGGGATGTGCTTGGGGATACCCCATTTCCCAGCTTCCCTGCCCTTTCCCAGCTTCCCTGCAGTATGGGAGAGGCTTCAGTGGGAATGGAGGGGGCTGCTGATTTCCTGGAGAGATGCAGGGGTCCTGCAGATAAGTCCAAACCCAACTGAAGGACAGGGTTTGCACTCTCACCTCTGCCCTGCTTCCTCTGGCACCAAGGGAAAGGGAGAAGCACTGGTGCAGCCAGCTCTTGCCCTATTCCTCTGGTATCTCTTCTCTGTCTGAGAAGTTATTTATTGGTCTTGCACCTCTTTTTCCTGGCCCTCCCAGATGCTATAAAGCACTTGTGGTTACTCAACGATGTGCAGTCACAGCCTTGCTCCACCACCAGCCCAGGCAGTTTGGAAGAAAATTAAACTGTGCTTTTCCCTGTGGTGCCAGTGGCTCATTGCCATAATCACCGCTAGCTCTGCCCTTTCCGGTGCCTGCAGCCCACAGCCACCCATCACAGTGCCCTCCTGCACCCTCTCCTGCCTCTGCTCAGTGCCTGTGCCCAGCGCCTCCTGGCACAGCAGCTGGCACCACACCCAGGAGCCGTGCGGATGCAGGAGCTGCCGGTACCCCCACACAAACCCCATCGCCCACGCCTGGGGACCCAGCGGCTGCAGAAAAGACTGGAGGGCTCGTGGAGCCATTGGCAAAACACAGCCTCATTAACTCCAGCAGGTGCTTCCCAAAGCCCAGCTCTACCTGGTAAATTAATTTAAATTATTTATGTAATTTAAATTCTGTCTATTTTAAAAAAGGGAGTGAGACAGAAGTATACACAACACGCTTCCCAGGTAATTAGGATGCCTCATTGTTTAAAGCTTCATTTGCACTTTAATTGCTTTGATTTATTCCAGTTTTCCTGAGTGTAAATCCAAAGCTCCCCCTCACTTAGTCCTTCAGTCCCTCAAGAGCTGCTCCTCCACCTAGCCCTTATCCTGCCTGGCACTGCCCAAACTGTCTCCAGCATGGGGCAAGAGGAGGTGATGGGCACAACCACCTTTGCTGGGGACTTCAGGGCAACTGTGGCAGAGCCACCCAGGTGATAGCATCACGCCCTGGCAGCTGGCTGTGCTCCAGGGAGCCACTGAATTGCAGCCAAGTGACCTGCTCTCAGCAGAGGCCGGGGACAGCAAGCGGCTGTTCATTGTTTACATGATTTGTGACCCCCTGAATTACCCGTGACTCTGTGCACCATGTAAGGATGGGGCTTGCAGGCAGGGCAAACTCTGCTTTGACTGAGAAAAACTCTAAATCAGGTCATCCCCAAGCCATTGCATGTTCCTGCCTCACCTCAGTGTAAGTCGGTGCCACTGTGTGTCCAGCCCAGCCTCACTGATCTGCATGCTGAGGTTTCACCTTCCCCACCAGGGCAGTCCCCGGGGACTAAGGAGGGAAGGAGGATGCTCCTACCCTGAGGAATAGGGAAGGTCGCTCTGGGCAGCGGCTGTGCCCTGCCTCCTCCAAGGCAGTACCGGGCACTCAAGTGCATCCTGTGAAGGAAATGAGATTGAGGAAGATTTTTCCGGACCCTGCCCACTAATTGTGTCTGAAGGAGGAAGCAGCCCACTTGCTAATGATTACAGATAATTTACTGTGTAGGCACATCAAGAAATGGGGAAAGAGCTGCAAATTCTTCCTAGAACCTGCTCAAAATAAACAATGCAATGAAACCAGCTCCTGCCTATACCAATGAGTGCATTAACTGTGCTCACATGCTGCAGACCCCCTCAATCCCCCTTGGGCTTCATTTCACCCCCCCTTCCCAAGAACAAACACAAGCAGAAGGTATCAGAACTGTTGCCTGAATAGGAAAAAAAATAAAACCACCCTCTCAGTTACATCACTTTGGTGACAGGGTGGGGAAATACTGCTTGCCCAAAGCAGAGTCTTGCACGGGCTGGCTGGCTGGCTGGCCTTTTTGTTCCCAGTCCTGTCCCCCACAGCCATCCTGGTCAGGGCTTTCCTGCTGGCACAGCTGCTGGGAATATCTCCCCATTCACAAATACACTGAGTTTGATGATATTTGACAGACATGTCAAAAAGAAAAAAAAAAGCCTTTTCAGATGTTTTGGGTGTTTAAAAATAGTTAAAGAAGGTAAATGACTCATTTTGACTTGTACATAAAATGTGAAATTCTAATACTACGTTTTGACTCCACCAAAACAATTTACCATTTTCCCAGCAAACTGTTTCTGCAGAGGAATTTCTTAGCGTTTCCAAGTTGGGTGCATTTTCAAGATTTTGACCTAATCTGCACCAAACCCCAGATATAAAAGCATCAAAATCCCCCACGGTTTGTTGCCAAAAAGGGCACATCTGGCAAACATCTGTCTGAATGTATGTTTGCCACAGTGGGAGATGCACGTGGAGCTCAGTGGAATGTAGGTTCTGCTCACAGAGCTATCCCCACCCTCCTCCCTCTATTGCAGGCTCCTTGCACCCTTTATCACTCTTCAGCAGAGCTTTTCCCACTGGTCCTAGGGCATTTCTCTCTCTGCTACCTCAAGGGTCCTCCTGGGCCTGCTGCTCCTCTGCCAGATCAGTATTTCCCCTATCCCCCTGCCCTCCCAGTACCAGCACTCCTGCAAATGCTGGGCTCAGCACTGGCTCTCCCAGTTGTGTCAGGACCTGCCCCTGCTGGGAGAATTTCACCCAGACATACTCTCCTTTTTGTTTGTTGCTTTGGGGTTTTTTGGTTGTTTTGTTTTCCAGGATTTCCCCCCCCCCTTTTTTGGACGTGCTGTTGGATTTCATGTGTTTCCTCCAGCATGCTCCCAGCCCACCCCACAGCGTGCTGTCAGTAGGTATAACCAACACCCTCACTGGTCCTGTCTGCTTCCTAGGAAACTGTTTTGCTTTCATCTGAAGGAGCTGTGCCATCCTTGTGCTGGGAACAAAAGTACTTCCTGCCCCAGGCATGGCAGGGCTGACAGTGCACCTGCAACTCACAGCTGAACAAGTCATCTCACTAAAATACAGCAGCACACCACCGGCCCTGACCTCTGCTGGTCCTTCCTGGAGAGGAAGGCCTCACTCAAGTGGTCAACAAGTTTCACCTGCGCACAAAAGACCACAGCTTGGATTTTTCCTGTGCCCTCAATAGGCATGAATGCAAACACCAGGAGCAAGCCAGGCCAGGAGCGTAAAACTTGGATCTGACTTGAGTAGCTTGAGGATGTACTTTTGTGTGTGACTCAGAACCATGTCCTCAAATAACCTCACACTGTCAGTACTGGGGGAAAGGAAATCATGGAGCCAGAGCAGAGTCCTCACACAGATGCTTTCCCCTACTGCCTGCTGGAAATCCCTACAGATGGAGGATGGAAAGCTCCCTGCTCTTGCTCATCCTTGTCCTCAGTCTCCTGGGTGTTGGCACAGAGGCACAAACTTTCCTGAGTGCTGCTCCCAGCATCCTCATCCAATTCACAAGGTGCCTGAGAGCCAGGTGGGAGGGGGAATCAGCTAATTAAAATAAAATGAAAACTGGAGTGTGAGGCTATAAATAGGAAAATGCTGGGAGTTTCCTGGTGCTAAAAACATGCTTGTGGGGAAGGAGATGTTGGAAGCTTCTGGGGCAGAACTCTGGAGATTTACCAGGGAAGATGCATCTGAGATCTGCAGGCACCTCCTGCCTGTGAGAGGGTGTTCAGACAGGGATGACTCTGCGGTACTGGCTGGAAGGATGAGGGGCTGGCTTGCAGGCTCTTGTAGAGACCTGGGAGTCACCTGCTGGTTCCTCTGACCTGGGGCCAGGCTGGCTGTCAGACTTACGGCAGCAGGTGAGGGACCTCTCCTCTTCTCTCCTCCCTCACCCACACAATGCAAGGAAAGGCTGTGGGCAGCAAGTGCCTGATGCAAGCAGAACAGGGCAAGCTGCAAAAGGAAGAGTTGTGAGGGCAAAGGGGTCTGACTCTCAAACTACAATCCTGGAGACTTCTGCTCTACTTGATGGTGAAGGTATTGAGCACTTTCTGCACTCAAGTAGCTTTTGGGAGGTGCTGCACCAGCCCTGTGTTGGGTTGGCAGGACAGCAAGAATGGCCATGTGTGTCCTGCTGTCACAAGAACACTTATTCCCCTTGAGTCCCCAAGCGAGGAGAGGGCCTGGGTCCTCCAGGAGAGGAGGTGCCTTCAGCATCACATGGCTAGGGAGATGCCTCTGGAGGCCAATCAGCTCCTGCACAAAGCAAGTGGCATCTCTGCCCTCCCTGGGAGCTGTCTCCAGCTTGTCCCTGCTGCCAGGCTGGGGCGGCACACTGCAGCCAGGCAGCTATTGCACAGAAACATTTATGCCCCTGTTATTCCCTCTGCCCTGAGCACAGGGTTAGTAGAGGTGGGATGAGCTCAGCAGGCTGCTACTGCTGCCATCAGTCTAGCCTTTGATTAAGAGTGATTGTTCTTCTCTTAATTAACAGGAGCCAGCTGCTGGCTGTTCTGGTGGAATGGAGCAGCAGAGCCCAGTGGCTGTGATAAAAGGAGGTTGAGTCTGCTGGTTTCCAGTGAGCCTGGCAAGGCCACTCTCTGGCCAGCTACACCGCCAGGCTGGCGGCCATGTCACTGGGCACCCTGAGCCCAGAGTGGGGGACTCAGCTCCACCAGCACTGCCAGGGTTCAGCCTCTGCATGAACCAGCAGCAGACACGAGGGATCCAGATAATCCCTGGGGTGATTTTGCTGCTCTCTGTTCTCCCAAGCCACCCTGAGGTGGAACTGCTGGTGATGCCCAGCTGGTTCCCACACAGTTTAATTCCTGGTCTCTCCTGTGACAACAGGTCTCATCCTCTGGTGACATCTGGCATGTTGCTGCTCCCCCAGGTTTAAGGCAGCCATCTACCCTGCATGAGGCTGACCTGGGAGCAGGCGTGCTGCTGCTCAGCCTTTTGTACTGACAGCTGAGCTAGCTCCCCAGGAGATAAGAAGGCATCTCAGCTGCTTCTGCTCTGCAGGGCAGTGACTCTTGATCAGGCAGCAGGGTGTATCCCAGTAAAAGCTTCACCAAGAACATAATGCCATTTTTCTGAGTAGAAAGCTCACCTCAAACCTTTGTGATGCAGGGACAGCATACAAGACAGAAGTGATGGGTAACTTGTAAAATCAAGGGACTTTTGCCTTGCCATACAACTGTTGAATTTATTTTGGCAAGGCTGGTCCAACGTTAATTATTGATGACAGTAGCTCGATGCTGGTTGTCATGAACCCTTAGGAGCGTGAGAAGTCCTGGTGGTGCTCCCCCCAGCAGACAGTCATTAACTTGTCTGAAATCACAGCTGAGTCATGGTAGGGGCTGGTGGTGCCACAGGCTGGAGATGGCCCTGGGTGCTCTACACTTGTTCTCCATTGTCTAAGTCCATGCCACTGCCAGTTCCTTCTGAAACAGCTCTGTGGCACTAATCTCAACGTCATCCTCCTCATCCTGCACAGCCTCAGCCTCTGGGGTGGGGGCAAAACTGGCATCTGCTGCTCTGGCATCACCTGGGAGATGAATGCTGCACCCATCTGACGCAGTGCAAGAAAAATAATGCCAGCCCAGAGGTCACTGGGGAGACACTTCTTGTCCTCTGGTTTCTAGCCTTCTCTCTACCAGCCATCTAATAAATCTAATAAAATCTGTCTTGTTGATGTCTAATTCAATTCCAGCACCCAGAGACCAGGCTCCTTATATCACTCAAAAACCTAACCAGCTCCATGCTTGGCACATGAGCCAGGCCAAGGGGCTGCTGCAGGCTATTCCAGAGGCAGGAAATTACCTGGGATCAGGACTCACTCTCCCAATGAATTAAATGTTTATAGGTTTTACTCAGGTCACATCTAATTGAATTTTTAGGTGCTGGAACACCATGGTCAGAGGCAGCTGATGACTTCTAGGCCGAAGTCTGGGAACTAAATGAGGTGCCTTGAGTGTCACCTCAAAGACAAGGCACCACAGCATCCTGTTCATACTTTCACACAGCATCAGCAACCTGCAGTGTGTTCAGCCTAATGCCATCTTCAGTGAGCAGCTGGTCTTTGATCCCTGCTCTAAATGTAGTGCTCCCCATATTTGCTGGAGTGCCTGGACACACCAGGGCAGGATGGTGGCTCTGCTCCATGGCTCATTTTCTGGTTGCTGACCTCAGTCATAGAGTCAAGGGCTGCAAATGCCTTGATCTGAGCTTCAAGGAGTGTGTCTGACAAAGGCTTCTGGCACCAGCACCAGGAGGATCACCCGTGCTGTGTCACAAGCTGCTCAGGGACCACGGCAGAATTCCCAGAGGAGGGATTTGGGTTTCCACAGCGCTGCCCTCCCAAAGATCCTCCATCCGCCTTCCAGGCAGCCACATATGGATGCTCCAAGCTGTCTGGGAGCCAGACTGGAGTGGTGCTGGGAAGTGCCATAGCACCTTTCACATGTGCCAGCCAGCATGCAGCAGGAAGGGGTTGGGATGGCTGAGATGAGCATAACAGGGGATTTGAAGTAATAACTTGTGTATTCCAGTATTCCCTCTCCTTTGCATCCATCCCCAGCCAAGTGGGGACACTTCCACATACCCCATGCAGCTCAGACCCCCTGCAGGTGGCCCTGCTGCTGGTTAGACAGCACCCCAAGGTGCAGGGGTGGGTGCTGCTTCTTGGGACTAGGCCATTTGTTTGCACAAACTGTTGGTTTTTCAGGCTTTCCTTGCTAATGAAATTCTTTCCCTCCTTCAAAAAAAACAGGAGCAGGGGCCATGCTCGTGGTGTGGGAAGCTCTCAGATTCCTCGCTGCCAGGTCCCAGGCAAGGAGGGAGCTCAGCATGGAGGCAGCACGGAAATTGGGTGGCTTCCCCATCCAACAGTGTGAGCAGGCGTCCTCTCCCCGAGGAGGATGTGACAATTTGCTGTGCTGGAGCTTACTGCCAAAGAGATAAAATATTTATGGCTGCTCTCTCTAGCTTCCCATTTCCAGCCACGGTGACTTATTTGTTACAAATTTACATGCATGTTTAAAGACATCTTTATGTTCCTTCTAAGTATAAAAGGTATATTTCTCCATGTAGCATTTTGCCAGTCAGAATCAGCCACCCCATCTACTATGTGACTGCGTTTGTGCCCGGCCTCAGTGCTCATTTTCCTCTTGGTAATGATTATCATTATATGAAGAAAAATGGGTCATTTACAGCGGTTTCTCCCCAAATGAAAGGCTGTGGGATACAGGATATCATTAAAATTCTAAACGTGACTTCCAACCTCAAAAGCAGGCTCTTGCTATTCGGGGCTCTCTACGGAGGGAGGAGGGGAGATGGGGAGAGGGCGCATGATGAATGTGCTTTGGCCATGAAATCACTGGCTGACACCTGCACTGGCATTAACCCGGGCTGAGGTTATCCCTGCTGCTGACACACGGACTCCCCGGCTGGCCCTGGAGGGCAGAGGCTGCCTCCCACTCTCTCCAAGACTTTCTCCTGGCCAGCACATCCCCAGGGCTCTGGTTCCAGACACGCTGTGTGTGGGACAGTGCAGCCAGAGCAGGTGATGTGAGTTAATTCCTACCATAAAAAGAGCGATTTAGCTCCTGCCAGAAGGATGTGGCCGGGTGAGGTCCCCTGCAGAAGGAGAGACTGGCGAGCTTAAAAGCTGGTGCTTGGACAAGGGAGAAAGCAGGAAGTAGTCCTGAGACACAGCACCCCAGGAGGCAGCACTTGCCTTGCCCTTACCCATTGCTAGGGCTTGAACAACTCCCCTGTGAGAGTGCCGCTGCTGTGCCATGGGCCAGCTGGCCAGGACCTGCCACCAGCCCCTCCAACACCCCTGTACCCACCACTGCAGGTGCCTGGGACGGATGAGATGCTGGCCCGAGGTCTCTGCCCACCTCCTCAGCCCTGGATCCAGGCTCCCAGCACCAGGGTCCCTGCCAGGCTTAGGCTTGACTCCTTCCCTCCTCATTCCTGATGACAGGAAAACATGTCCTGCCCACATTCAGTGCCAGGTTTGTATGTGGGAGCAGATCTCCCACCTCCTGGTGTTCTCCACTCCCTGCTCCCCAGCATGCTGCTGCCCCAGAGTCTCATTTCTCCTGGTATCCCCAGAAGGGGCTTCATGGAAATGTTTTGCTTGGAAAGGCTATGCAACTTCTGTGCAAGCCTGAAATTGCTGTGTACAGAGCTGTGAGGCAAAGCTAATCCGTTTTGCAGCTTAGCCAGCTGCTGAAAGCTGCTATTTAAGAGTGAGGAACTGCTAACTGTTTTTCTCCCCTCCATGAAATGGGAGGGACAAGGGATATTCAGAGTATGAGAGACGGAGACTGACCCAAAATGGCTAATTTAGAAACATCTTTTAAAAAAGGAGACTTGCCCTTGAATTGTTAACTTTTGAAGTCATTCCTTCCTAAATGTGCTCAGAACAGACTTATTTTTCATTCTCTTTTCCTTCATTTTAAATCAAAATGTGCACGGAAAGCTCTCTTGCTGCTGATCCCAGCCAAACCAACATGCCATGGCTAATGCCAAGCCTCATCATGGGGCTTGGGAACAACCACACCAGCCCATCCCAGCGACTGCATTAACCAGCATTGACTTTGCACGGTCACAGCCATGGAGTTACGAGTGTGCTTCCAGGCTGGCCATGCCCAGCTGGGCAGCTCTCCAGGTGAGGGTCCCCAGGCACCCAAAAATCATGGCAAGGATGGAGACAGGGAAGCACAGGTGGGATTTGGGGTATCCCCAGGGCAGGACAGGGCAGGGAGAGCATCTCTCTTCCTTGGGGCTGGTCTCTCTTAGGGGTGTCAGAATGACAAGTTACTTTTGGTCTGGCAGACAGGCTGAAAATCCAATATAAATTATTTCTGTTTGGCAGTCATTTAATTATTTCACTCGGGGTTTTGAGCAAAATAAAAATACTACAAAGAATGGCTAGGAGCAATCCTGGGATGCTTTGTTCAGTCTCAGAAATATGTCCTTTCTCTCTGGGGTCATTTTACCCTCCTCCTTCCCTCCCCTCTGCTGATAACTTCAGATTGAGTTTAAAGTAGCAAATGGTTTGGACTTTTCAGGAACAATGAATGTGGTTTGCTAGAAAACATAGAACAGGGGGAAGAGGATTCAAACCTCATTCCCAAGAGATGCCAGACAAAGGGAAGAGCAATAAAACCCCTTTCTATCCACTAATGGCCACAAAATCATCGCTCACATTCTCCCTCACCGGGAGGGAAGTTCATGCCTGGGAAAGTGGGGATAAAGTGTGGTATGGAGCAGACATTTCCCAGTTTTCCACAGAAAACATGTGAAATGTGGTAAATGGCAGGTGTTTCTCATTGAATTTTCAACTGTATAAGGCACGGGAAAATTGGTGTTTTCAGAGCATCCCTCCAGTACAAAACAGGCAATGATGAAACCCTGCTAAGGATGGGATTTGGGGAGGCTGGGGGAGCCTGGGGGCTGTGGCAGCCAGGGCCGCTGCTGGGCTGGCAGAAAACCCACCTGGCTGCAGAGTCAGAGTGAGTGCACTTGCAATCAGCTGCTATTCTAATTTGCATTTTGAAACTGCTTCTGGAAGCCCTCCCTAAGCACTACACCAACATCTTGCACTGACTCTTTCACCATCCTTTTCCCTCTCCCACCCTTGCTCAGCCTTATCCTTTTCCACCCTCTGGCTGAGACCACCAATGCTCTCCCATGGCATCTGCCGTGGCCTCATTAGGCAACCATTTCTCATTAGGATTCCTGGAAGCCCACATCCCCCTGGAAGCATGGGAGACTCAGGGGATCCTCCACTACCACAGCTCCAGGGGTGCTTGTCTGCTCTGTGTCCCTGTGCATCACAGCTCTTCCCTGTATTTACACACTTGCATGAAGTGAGGATGGCCCCGCTCTGGGTGCTCAATTCCTGTGCCATTAGGTAGCCAGTATCTGCCACAGTGCCACATCAAGCCTGCACCTTGTAGCCACCACCATGCTCAGCTCCTCCCCATAGGGATGTCCCCATGTCCTGTGCAGCCCAGAGGGGCTGGGTATGAGTACAGAGGCCAAATATGGGACAGAAAATCATGAATTTCTGAAAGAGGCAGCAGGA
Organism: Lanius collurio; assembly: GCA_020086605.1. Classification (NCBI taxonomy): domain Eukaryota; kingdom Metazoa; phylum Chordata; class Aves; order Passeriformes; family Laniidae; genus Lanius; species Lanius collurio. The sequence goes on along the minus strand of JACBWW010000016.1, from coordinate 2,212,557 downwards.
ACTGTGCAACTGAGGGGGGGATCCTCACAGCCCCTGGGCTGCTTTTGGCTGACACCACAGCACTTGTGCCTCCTTCCCCAGGGTCAGCCATTAGTGCCATTAGCTCTGTCCCAGGGCCCAGGGATGGGGCATCACTCAGAGGAGATCTTGGCCAGCAGGGATGTATCCCTGCTTCGGGGAGATGCTCTTTGGTCTGCTTTCCTCAGCATTTTGCTTCAGCTCAATTTTAGGGGTTTCTTCCTGCCTTGGGAGCACTTCCCTGAACTCCCTTCTTTCCACACCTCTCACCCCTTTGTGTGCCACAGGTATCACCCTACTCCTGTGTGATGGCTGGGGCTGGTGGCTGTCCACCTTGCCTGCAGTGCCAGATGGGGGTTTCCAACCATGTCACTAAACCTGTCCTGCTGGACAAACAGAGCGATGTCCTGCCAGAGTGAGCTGGCCCAAGCAGGACAGGTTTTCCACCTTCTGGCCTTGTTTGCCCACAAGAAGCGAGGGCAGCTCCAGCTTGCAGTGTGAGCTGGGGTGGGGGGCGTACAACCCCTCTCCAGGGCTCAGCCCTGCCTTGTGGCTGGGCTGGGGGTTCCTCTGACTCTTCAAACCTCTCTGGTCCTGGGCGGATGAGGAGCACACTGGTTTGAGTGTTCCTGCAAGAATACTGAGCCACCTATGGCTTTTTGGGTGCATCTTTGTATTCTTTTCCCATGGAAAGCTGATTTCTTTGTGCTGCACTCCAAAACAGCTCAAGTATGCTTGTAGGAGAGACTGCAGAGAGCTGGCTTTTCTTTCCCGTGAGCAGGAACATGAGTGACACTGTGCATGATGTTTGTGTGAGCTACACCCTGCAGGATACCCTGTAAGCCTCGGGTCCCGGGCTGTGGCAGGACAGGGGGAGCACAGCTAGATTCAGACTTGCACTAATTTGATCTCAGTTCAGCTTTGAACTGATTAGGACACACACAGTGCAATGTTGAATCACTCCAGTTTATGCCTAAATAATAACTATATACAGCTTTCCGCTGAATGAATTACACATGTACAAACACACCCCTTCTGTAAATTCAAACAAGGTCTTGAAACACAACTAACCATTCATCACCCCACAAATCTGCCACTTCAGACTGCTACTAATGCTGGGATTCCCCTTCTCTGCTGAGCAACAAGCCAGCCCTCCAGTTCGTACATGGCTCAGCCTACGGCAGCCAGCTGAGCATCAGCAGCAAGCAAACAATGCAGATAAGCAGGAAGGAAAGAAGGAACCTTGTACAATAAACACAGGGCACATCTGTCCCCTCCCTGCCAGCTGATAGACATGCTACAGCAAACACCAGCTCCTAGGAAGTCATCACTTATCCCTGTGTCCTGCTAGACAGCATCTGCTGCAGGCGAGATTATGGATGGCCTGTTAGAGGGGATCGTAGATGGTAAGATGCCATTACAGGTGTCATTTCTTCTGTCAGCACATGGAGAGCTTGTATCTGCAGCTTCTGTTTGGTGATGGTGAGCTCCAGGGACAGGGAGCCTCCTCGGTGTCAAGCAATACACACTTCTGTGGGCTGGAGATAACCCACAGCAGCAGGGAGTGTTTTGGGATCCTGCAGCAAGAAACAGCATTACTCATTTTGGGCAGTCCCTGGAAAAGTCTCCGTTTTTGGTACAAACACTACGTATCAGGAACATGGAAATGATTCATGAAGTCTAAGCTGAGCAAGGACCCTCCACCTTCCCCTCCTCTACTGCAGTGAAAGTAAAAGAAAACAGATTTTTTCTTTTTTTCATTATCTAGCTGGGAAAAAAAACCCCAAAACTAAACAATCCATACTAGGGTCCTGTTCAGCAGTGGGCCCTGAACCTGACTCTTGCACTGCATCCCCAATTTACCCAGGAACCAGCCCAGTGACTGAGAGCACCCAGCAGCACACAGGGTTTTGCTGGCAGTTGCTGCCTTTGGCTCTCTATATCCCTGCATACTAATATGAAGTAAAATGGGATGGTAATTTAATCCTATGCCACTAGAAGCAAAGCATCACACAAGCCTGCTCATCCTCTCCTCTAAGTTTAGCCCAACAGTGTATTAAAAAGCTGCTACTGGATTCTTGCCAGCCCCTACTTAGCTAAACTACCTGACTCTGCAGAATAGCAGAAAATTCTCCATTCTGTGATATTTCTGATCCTTGGGAGAACAACCCACATCTATCAGGGAACTTGACCCCCCACAGGGCCTGCAGGAAGCCAGTGTAATTTGGAAAAATGTGTGGAGTGACGAAGACTTTCTTGTGACATTGGGCATGTTTCCTGCTGCCTGGAGCTGGGCTGCTGGAATCTCAGATTGGAGCTCCTTCCATGCCTCCACTGCAAGCCCACACAGAGTAATGAATAAATCTGTCCCTGCTCACTTATAAATAGTTTATAAAAGGTTCATAAATAATTTCTAGATGTTTTAATGAATAGTTAATCAATTGTTGCCGGGCCAAACAGGTCAGCAGATTGCTTATATCCATCCATTACAATGGCTGCTGATGAGCTTATAAGCATCAGTAGGACACCACAGATGTCTGTGATGGGCTTGTAGTGTCTATAAGGGGTTAATAAATAATTAATAAATGATGCGGGTGCTCTTTTAATTAAAAGCCGTAGAAGGCCATTGAAAAATGCATTCTTGGAAAGCCACAGGCAACACAGCAAGCAAACATCTGGACCTGGTTTTGTATCCCTGCCTCTGAGGAGCAAAGCTGGCAGAGAGGTGCCAGCCCGGCCCAGCAGGCAACCTGGCTGCCTGAAGTGCAGCAAATATCCTTTGTTCAAGGCAATCCAGCTGATTTCAGAGAAGCATGGGCAGTTCCTGATCCCCTCTTTGAGCCTGGATCCTGCACCAGGGAGCTCGTCCACCTCATCCCCTGCATCCTCCATGGCTGCCGTGGGCAAGCTACCGGAAAGGCAGGGGACACGGATGCTCGGGAAAACAAGACAATTCCCATTTTGTGGGGCTCTGGCCTTGCACCTGTGCTCTTCCCTCCTGGGGATTTGGGGTGACCTGCTTCTCTCCTGGCCTCAGCATCCCCTCTGCCCAGGGGGTGGGTGATACACGAAATGCCACACCAAGGAGTTGTGCTCTGGAGCACCACAAGGCAATAACATCCTTGTGGTGTTTGGCCTCTTTAGCAGAGGCTCTTTATTATCATTAAGCACTGAATATTTCTGGATGATAAAAGCAATTAAGTGTAAAAAAAGGTAATGATCCATCCCATATTGCATCCAAAAGATATGAAAATCCCTCATAAAATTATCACCCTAGCACAGAATGGGACCTGAGTATCTTTATAATGTAAGACAGAAGAACTTTGCTTACAGTCAGAACATTTATAAGGCATTCAATTAGCCACCAGAGGGTTTCTTAGTATTACCCAATTCTCCACGAGCACAGAGGCAATTACAGGAGATTTGAACTTTTTAAAAGAAAGACGAAAGACAGGAGAATTTGGATAAAACCTGTTCCCAGGTTCACCCTGGAACACACATGCAGAGGAAATTTTATGCAGATCTGGCTTAATTTACTGCACAATTTAGCTCAGAGCCAGAGTGAGACTCTTCCTACTCCTTTGCTGGAAGATCTTTCTGCGTGGCAAGGGGACCAGTACATGATGTACTGTGCAGTGAACTGGTCCTAAGGATGCTGGGGCAGGGTGCCATCCCTCATCCCACCACCTTTGCCATGTCCCCAAATCCTTCAGTGGGGTCCCAATGCCAGCTGCTCTGGAGCATCCATCATGAGGGCCCTCGTCCCCTGTACCTGGCCTGTGGGTGCTGGCAGTGGGTGTCTGTGCCTTCAGCCTGTGCTGGCCCAGGGCCACTCAGCCCCTGCACACTCCTCCATGCATGACTGTGCAATGCTGCCATGCCCAGGGACACATTTAGGCTGGAAATAAGGTGTGTATCTGTAACGGGCAGTTAATGGTGAGGGTAATCAATCACAGCAGCAGATTAGGGAGGGACATGATGGATTTCCTGATTCCAACACCTTTAAATCATGATCAGTTTCTCCTTCCAGAACTGCTCGGGCTGAGCCAGAAGTGATGGGCTCAGTGATGCATCACCCAGTCAAACCTCCTCACAAACTGGTGCTGCGGTGGGAATCCCCATTCACATCCACCCTGTCCACATCCACCTACCTCAGGGTACAGGGGCTCTCCTGCCCTGGGAGAGGGCAGCAGCAGGAGGAGAAACTCTCCCTTCACCAGGGGCTTTGAGCGCTTCCTCCTGATTTGTATTTTGAGAACGTTTCAATGGATCAAGGTGTCAGGTCTGTAGTGCTGCCAGGAAACACTATTTTCTTTTAATAAGGAGAGAGCAGCAGGTCATTTCATCTGCTCTGCTCCTCCAGTGGGGAGCTACAGCTGCACTTTCCCAGCATCAGCACCTCTCTTCTTTCAGGGTGGCTGTTGGCAGCCCTTTCCCCCTCACCAGGAAGGCAGCAGCATCCCAGCACAGCCCTTTCCCTGCAGCTTCTGAGGATCTACAGCCCCCTACACATTCCTGTGGGTGTTTGCTTCTCCAGAGCTGCTCCACACTACCATGGCCTCATACAAGCACCAGTGGCTGCTTCTAAGCAGTTGTGATCTCCACGACAGACGTGCTGTGAGTGGCTTCACCATCAAGGCAATACTCTCTAAAGGGATCCAAAGGCATGTCTTTCACTTTGCTTTTGGCTCCCGAGCCTGCAAGCCTGGCTTGGCTCACAGGCAGAGCCTTGTCTCCAGCCACCAGTGCCAGACACTCCTCACTGGCTGCCAGTGCAAGCCAAAATCCTCCTGCAGCCGCACGTCAGCCTGGTGCCTTCCCAGGCAGCAGGAACCACAAGGCTCCTGGTGCAGCCATGGGGGCCACCAGTCCCTCACTCACATCCCAAAGGACTCAGGCAGGCAGAAGCATCACAGGGAGCAGCTGTGAGAGCCTCAGCATGGCTGTGGTTGTGGGATGCCCTCAGGGCCCCTCACAGCTGGCTGGCACAGGCCACTGTGAATCACTGTGTGGTTGGGAAGGAGCGAGACAGGCTCCTCCTGACACCACCCTGCTGCTGCACATCCAAACTCTTCCTATAAAACCAGCCCTGGTGGAGGAGTCCGGGCTGTTCCTAGGACAAAGTGTGCGGGGGAAGGAAGCAGCACGGAAAGGTGAAGTGAAAGTTACTACAGCTGCATAAATGAACTCCGACACCACACGGGGAGGATGCAGGAAAGCGTAATGCTGGAAAGGACTTTTATTTTTTTGCTGAAAAGCAAAGCTCTCCACTACTTTTTCCAAAGCACTTGGAAAGCCTGAGCATATCATGACTCCCTCAGGGCATTCCCTCACAACCTCTGGCATTCTCCACTCTCTCTCTCCGTGGGTATCAGACAAAGGGCGTGCACACTGGTGAATCCCATGCTGCAGAGCATCTCCATGCTGCTGTTTTGCCAGCACTGAGATCACTACAGCTGGACCAGCTGTGGCCAGTGAGGGAGGCAGGGCTGCAGGCAGCATCCCCTGCCAGCATCCCCAGGGCCTGACACCCATCAGCACTTTGTTCTAACCAGTTGATCCCACTCAGCATTAAAGCCACGCTTTGGCATTTCTTAGCTGCTGCTGCCCAGACAAATCACTCTGTGTGTAATACAGCAGGGCTGGGTGCCCGTGCTGCCTTCCCTGTGCTCAGGCAAGGGAGAGAAGGATTGTGAGTGTGCAGAGAGTCTCCCCGCTGACACAGCAAGTTCTGCCTCTTAGGGCACTTACATTGAGCAAAAAATAGGGGGGGAAAGAATATGTTTACAAATATATATATTCATACCTATATGTATGTCATTATGCTAAGACATGGTGAGACAAAGTGGATTGGCCACAGTCTTGACGTGCTAAAATTAGGTTTTATGTAAAGTAAGTATTTGCTTCATGTAGGGCATGTTGGTATTAAGATTTATTTTCATCTTGGCTTGTATTATTGCTTGGTATGATTGGGCAAAGCCCAGGGCACATGCATATAGTTTCCATTCATAACATCTACATGGATTCATGACCTCGCTAGCAAGCTGAATTGCCTTGCAATCTTTTTTCCTGTGCAGAAAGCTTAACAACCGTATAAGTCTTAGAGCAAAAAGAGACCCCATGTATTTGCTTTGCAAGAAGAGCTCTTGAATGGAGTTGTAAGAGGCAGGGAAAGCATCACACCAACTCCCTAACACACATTACCCATGTGGGCTCATTTCAACGAGCAGGTCCCATCGTGTCTGTGAGACTAACAGTGGATGCCAGGGCAGTAAATATTAGTGGAGGGCTTGCAGAAGCTCCAGGACAGCCCCTGACTTTCCCAGGAAAAAAACCCCAAAATTCCAGTGAGTTTATTTACTTCAACTCTTTAACTAAATGCCTTTGGCAAAGGCACTTCACTGTTATGAAGAAAGCATAAATTGAATGCTTACAAATGTGTGCATGGGGGCCCTCGTGCTCCTGCAGCAATAGAAATGCTGTTGCCATCAACAGGTGGAAACAGTGAGTTAAATAATGACTTTTATGTCCCCTGGGGCTTTCCTCAAGAACGTTCCCTCGCTGCGGCTGCCGTGGGGATACAGCATTTATCTCATGGAAACAAAAGGTCCATCGCTAACAGCAGCCAGGAACTGAGGCTGCCCATGGGGAGCAAGGAGAGGAGACAAAAACAGGATGGGAAGAAGCACCTGCTTATCTGCACAGGATGGGAGAACAGGCACAGTTTGGTTTCTGCTGCAGAAGAGCAGGGATGACGAGAAAGGCACTGTGAGCACCAGGACACTGCTGAGAAACAGCCCCCTTCAAGAGACTTCTGCTCATCCTTAAGACAAAAAACTCCTGACTACAGATGGGAAAGTCACAGTTAGTTTAGTAGAAGGAAGATGTAGGTTTATAGAAGGCTTTTCTCAGACAGGGAGAGAGATCCACGAAGGACTGGCTAAAGCCCTGGGTTTCTGGGGTCAAGGCTGAGCTGTGACACCCTGATGCAGGTGAGAAGATGAACATGTATTCACTGGAAGAGCCTGGCCAGGTATTTGGAGGAACTGGGATCACTGGCTCAGCTGAGAGACCAGGCAGTTTGTAATAAAAGGACCACACTGAGGGTTTGTTATACATCTCCCTGAGAGTCATTTTGGAGCACTGCTGCTGGAGACAGCAGTGCTGCTGGGACTGGTAAGAGTTTTGCAAGGGGCTGCTTTCCAGGTGGAGACTGAGGTGCAGATGCTCCAACCAGCTCTGCTTGGATGTGGCTGGAGCAGGCTTTTTATGTGCCATTTACAGAATTGACATGAGGAGATGCTGGTTTTGTTTGCTTTTTAAGAAGAAAGAATGTTATAAAAAAAGCCAGCTGTAGAAAGTAAGCTCCTCTTGGATGCTTGTGGAGCAATCACCACTGGCTTCAGTATAATTAAACAGAAAGGAAGGAAAAGCAGGCTGGTAAGTGAGGGCTTCATCCTGAAGAGGAGAAACCGCATGAAGGGATCTCCAGCCTCTTCCACGTAAGTACTTCTGTTGCCTTTGTCTTATTCCCCACTTCCCCAAGGAGCTGCCAGGATGCAGCACCCAGGGCACCAGAGCTGTGGGCTCTACAACCCCAGAAGCCTTAGCCCACAGACCTGCCATGTCCCCTTCCCCTCATCCCGCTGTCCTGGGGCTGGGGGCTCCCTGCAGGACACTGTGCCCTTGCCTCCCAGCTCCGCTGGAACACATAAAGCACCGCTTCATCTCATACACGTGGCTTTTTAAAAACATACGTGGTGTTCCCTCACAAGTGTCAGCATCGACCTTCACAGCTGCCATGGTGATGAGCACCACAGAGAAGCCTATAAATAACATCAATGTGCCACACACTGGCCCTTTTATGAGCCCCACTCTTTTTGATTTACTTATATGCAAGATATTTTAAAGGACAGCCCAATTAAGCGTGACAGACAGCTGACAATGAATTCTTGCAAACATTTTGTTTTAAACCAAATAAAAGGATGCAGGAGACCAGTAGAAGCTACTGGTGTGATTTTGTATTACCCTACAAGCTCGCACTGGAGAATACCCCAGTGGAGGAGGTGGGCAGAGCTCCCCAGGCTGCACCAGGCTGAAAGTTTAGGAGGGTTCTTTAACTCCTCTGTGGCGTGTGTAGGGCAAGCACTCAGGGCAAGGGTCCCACGGAGTTTATAGGATGCTACAAGAACCCTGCAGCCTGATCACACACATTTTGTCTACAACTTGATCTGATCGGGTGGCTCTGCTGTCAATGGAATGCAAAAGTGTGGTCGGTCACCTTGTGCTGTACAGTGGCCATGAACTTTGTGTGGGGCCACTGTGGAACTGAAAGTCCTTGCTCAGGGGTGCTGTGGCATCAGCACTCACTGTGCACCCAAACTTGGTCATTTTGCCTGCAGCCAGGCTGCTCATCCAGGCTTCCACCACTTCTTCCACCACTCTTCTGGGTGAGGCACTCCTCACCCAGCAGTCACTGAAAGTAAGGCTTTGCTTGGCAGTTTTCATCTGACACTGCAACCCCAGGCAGTAATTTCTATATTCCAGACAAGCAACCCAGATCTAAAACAGAAGACCCAGGGCTTGCATGGCATGTCTCTTTCAGCCCCTGACAAGTCACAGCTATCCTGGGAAAGCCTCTTTCACTCTCTGGACCCGCTTCCATTTTCTCTCCCAAACAAATGAACAGCCATGATAGACAACCCTCATTCCAGAGCTACTTGAGCCAGACAATTTTCCCAGCTTGATGGCATCTTTCTTATGCTCTCCCTGTGCTCTCCTGTACCTCCAGGTCAGGGGAGAGCATTCCCAGCAGATACAGGTGGAAAAAAAAGGTTATTCACTGTAGAAATTATTGAAGTTGCTTTCTGTGTTGCTCTCTGGGCAAGGCAGTGCCTGGATCCTGCCTGAGCTCTCTGTGAAGCAGGGGCAAGAAAGGCCCCGTGGCACATGGGGAAAAATACAGGTTCCTTACATACAAATAAACTCAACAGCATTTTTTCAGCTCTTTTTGGCTGGAGTCCAGAACTTGATTTAGGCCCAAATATCCATTTTCCAGTTTTTTGATACTGAATGATTTAACAATATTGAGGAAGGCAGAGATCTCATAAAATCACATTCAGTCACCTGAAAATGCAATTTCCCCACAATTTTTCAAACAGAGGAAGTTTTGATCGGCTGTGGTTTGATGTTGAGTTGACACTTGAACCCAGGTGGCTGGAAGGTTAATGAAGAGCAATGAGTCCCAACAGTCACCTATACTACCCAAGCTCTGTAATTACTTGGCTTCAGGTTTATCAATTGCCCCCAAATCCACATTAAGGCTGTCAGTTCTCCCATCCCATTCAGCATTTTATCCTTTTATGTCTGCAGCATTTTTCTCCACTCTTTACTCCCTTTTCCCTGCATGGTTTTTATTTTCCCTTTGCCAAGGGAATGGAGCGTAATGCAACTTCACAAAGTTCTTTTGCAACTGTAAATTTCCTATGCTCCTCCTGCTAGACTTGGTGTGAAGAAGGAGTTCAAAGCAATGCTACTCTCGTGAAGTTCCCGAGAATTTGAGGAAAGATCCATGTAGGACTGCAAGGATTCATTGCCAAAGCCTGCTTATAAGGAGGACAGAATTAATTATGAGGTTATTAGCCCCACCACAACCTCCACCCTGAGCAAGGGAGGCATAAGCAATGCCCAGGGTCTAAGTGCCCACAATGCTACCTGAGGTAAAAAACTGCTGGTTATTAGTTTGGATGAGCTGAGTAGCTGCAGAAAACGTGGGAAGATAAAAAAAACCAAAAAACCCCAAGAAATCAAAGGAGGAACCAAAGAAAACATGAGATTGATTTCTGTCACGGAAATGAGAACTGAACAAACCAAACAAACTGAACAAAAAGTGATTATATTGCTGTAACTGGCAGAGGGATGGGGAGAAGTGGAAGGAAGAGATTCCCATTACCAGGGAGCCCAAGATGGTTTGCTGCTGTGCTGCACACTGAAAACCAGCAGTCATGCTCCCCGAAATTTAAGACACAACAAGGGAACTCAAACAAGAGTAAATGAGAAGCTGGGTATTTCACAAAGCAATTAAAACGAAGCTTTAAAACAGGAGGCAGTAGCTCCACAGGTAAATTAATTATGTGGAAGCTATCCAGGAGAAGGATGTGTAGCAGCAGCATAGACTTGGGCAGCACCCCTGGTGAGCAGTACCAGCAGACTGAGGAGCCAAAGTGCACAGGGCAAGGGGAGGTGCTGCTCGGCAGAGCCACAACACAGCAGGTTCTCCTGGAAATGCAGAAAACCAGGGAAGCTGTTGCCAGCCAGGACCTTGCTTGCAAAGGCAAACTTCAGCAGGAGCTTAAAATCCAGCTCCAGAAGAGAATCACAAGGTTACAGTCCACAGCAGGGAGCACTCACTTGGACATAGAACTTGACCAGCCTTAACATGAGGTGCTGCTGGCACAGCTACAGGAATTTCCTTTGCTTTTTAAATGCAGGCATGCAAGTCCACAAGGGTCAACCCAGGCTGTCCTGCCTTTAATAACTCAAGAACTCAGGCCCTTTAATAATAAAGTTGATTTCATACTACAATTTAACCTTGCCGGGTAAATGATGGGCAAGGGCAAGGCGTGGCTATAAAAAAGCAAACCTGCATCTCCTGGCTCTGCTGCTGTTGCAGAAATGAACCCACAGGGAACAGAAAAGTCATCCCAGGGCAGCACCAGTGGCAGCTGGAGCTATTTGCTAATTGCTAAGGACACCCAGGGACCTGCCATTTGCTTGCTCCTTGCTGTGTCTGGTGTGTGGGAAGGGTGAGGGCACGCTCACACTCCTCCTGGTTTGCAAACAGCACAGGGGGAAAAGTTCAGCTGGAATGCTTCAGCTGGAAAAAAGCAGCTACATATGAGGATTAGTAATACAGCTTTCTTCTTAACTGGAGCTACTAGCAAGACTCCAGAGATGTGCTTGCCTAAGCAAGTAATGCTATGAGCCATTTAATGGTGCTGGCCCAAAAGCACCTAGGGCCTGTAACATGCTGGGGAATGAGCAAGGCCAGAGTGCCTCCAGCACACACAGCCCCTGCTCCCAGCTATTCCAGCAGGGTATAAACACCAGGAATGTGGCCTGGCCTGAAAACACACGTGTCCTTATCTACTTGTGCAACAGCCAGTGCAGTGCTGGGACATGGAGAGGCTTCTTTCATTGGGGGGGCCATAGTGTTCCTCTGACCCTTCAAGCTCTGAGCCCATAACAAGTCTGGATGTTTCCAAGGTGCTCACCTGTTTGTTCACTCCAGCCTCACAACCTGAGGAACCCATATGGTCCCAGGGAAGCTGAGGATTTGTTCCCTCCCTGGGTGCAAGGCCCTGGATCCGCATCCAGATGCTGCCTCTGGGAGAATGAAAAGGTGTGATGGCCTCATGCGAAGCAACAAAGATTTCCTTATGTATCCCAAACATCAAATCCATGTTCAAAGCAGGCTCTCTGTGGATGCTCTGCACAGCTGGACTCTCACATGGGTTTATCTGCAGAGCTGTCACAGTCTGAGCCTCTGCTTTGCAGCCAGATTTTTGTATTCTGTGCTGATTTCCCAAGGGTCTTCATTTGGGCTTATCATCCCCACAGGGATCAATAGGACTGCAGCTGCTGTCCTAGCATCTGCAGCCAGCTTTGCTGAGCAGCAGTGTGGTCTGCTGGATAAAGCAGGGGCTGAGAGCCAGAAGCACTGAAAGCCAGCCCAGCCCTGCCAGGAGCCCCTACCAAGGGCTCAATCAAGCTGATCAGTGTCCTCAGAGACATCCAAGGCATGTTCCAGCTGGGCACTGACACCAGTGACCTCGTGTCTGCCTGATCAGCAGGGAGAGCACTGAGGGGCCCCGTGGGCCCAGCAGGCAGAGGAGAGCAGCAGCAGTCCACTCTCTCCACATCCCACCCCAACTCTTCCCTTGGCTCTGACTTGTGAATCCAAATCCTGAAAGTCTGCAGCATCCATGGTCAGGATCAAGTGAGAGGACTGTAATTAAAACAGCCAGTGTAGGCCTGCATTTTGGCAATGGGCAGGTGTCTGGAGGTATCTCCTCTGCCCCAACTCCACAGTCTGGGACACGCTTGGGAAGGAGTCCTTCTGGAGAGAAGCCTGGTGGCTGCAGAGCCAAGCGCTGCTCGCTAACAGAGCCTTTCCAATCTCCCTGAGTGCCTCTGGCCTTTGCCAACCTCTTCTTGGAATTTCAATGCCATGGAATTACAGGTCCAACAGCAGGCTGGAACAGCCAGACCAGAGACCAGTAGCCATCTAAGATGATGCGGATCCATAACTCTGGGTTAAAATCTTGATTAGCATCAGCTGCATTCCTTTTTGTGGTGATTCTGTGATCCACAACTGGTGCACACTTCATGTTTTGAACACCACCTTCTAAATATCTGTATTAATGCCTGCCTGTTCTCCTTCACTCTTTGCTTCGTGGTCACTGTGCTCAGACATGTAATACAGGCATCGCCCAGCACAGGGATTCAAGCCTGATTGGCAGCAACAAAAGCTCTGTTAATACAATCAGATTCCATCCTAACCCCTTCAATCTGGAGGAGCAAGACCCACAGGAAAGCACCCTCGTGCCCCTGATTACTGCACAGAGCCACAAGCTCAACAACATCACCTGTGGTGCCACTGGAGCCAGACCCACCAGCGCATTTCCCTGCTACCATGCTCCTTCAGCCGTAATAACACTCCAGTGGAAAAATTATGGATGCACTTTGCCAGGTGCCTGTGTTTTCAGTGATGGTTTCTGCATCTGGTTATTAACCTCTTGCAAAAGCTCAGTGTTATCTTGCATGGAAGCAATATGAAGTTAAACAGCTGTTGATAACTTATCTCCCATTATCCACAACTTCATGCAACACCACTATTTACTCACATCCCAGAAGCATTGCTGTATTCCCAATGGCACTGTTTGTGGAGTCAAATGAGAGCAATTTTTAATAGGTCTTAGCTATTTAGAGGGCCATGTTACCCAAGTGCCTCCTAATCCTGAATGTGAGACACAAGAAAACTCTGCAGGGGTACAAGGCCTGGACACGGTGCATGATCTGCAGAGGAAACCTAATGTGGAGGAAGAAACCTGACTGGGGGAGGAAACCCAGCTTGGGGAGCATCTCCTGTAGGTACACAGGTGCTGGCCTGTTGTAAGGTGTTTTGAATCATGATAGTGTGCCCCAGCCAAACCATCTTCAGTTATTCCTATTGGAGCCCTCAGAGAGAGACCAGGCTGGGATTACCCTCACCAGCTTCACCTGGCCCTCCACCTTCAGGTGTAGCAGGTCAGCTCCTGGAGGGTTCTTAAGCCCAGCCAGAAGGCTCAGGGGGGAAGAGAAGAAGAGGGGAATGGGAGGGGCTTGTTTCTACTCTCTGTCCTGTGCTGTCTTCTTGTTTGGATTTCCTGGACTAACCTGGCTGCTGATCACTGGATGGGTTTTGTTGCTGCCATCATCTTGACTCTGCTTGCCTGGAGCTTTAAGGACTGAAAGATAAACTGTGCTAAATTGGAATTGGGAAAGGAGAAGCTGAAAGCCTAAAATACCAAGACAGCAAGGAACAGATAAAGAGGACTGTGCTGCACTGGATTAGGAGCCAATTGTATTATCTGAAAAGTGTGTGTGGGGCTCTTGAACAAAGCAAAGGGACCAATCAAGTAATGTGTAATCTCATGCACAGCAGTTGCAAAATGTATACATGCTGTATTATGGATAAGTTAGTAAAATGTGTAAGTACTGTGTTAGGTAGGAGTACCATGTTAAGTAAGTAAAATGTGTATTGTTGTGTTATGGATAAGTTGGTAAATGTAGAAGTACTGTGTTAGGTAGAAGTATTGTGTTAAGTAACCATAAGTAAGTGAACTGTATAGGTTATGTGTAAGTATAGGCTAAGTAAGCATAATACACAAAAGAGGTTATAAAGAGTTATTATTGTAAAAATTAGAAGAGGTGTGAGTTCTTGCATGATGCCCAAAGAGGTGATGTATATTTTAAAGTGTTTTAAAGCTCCTGTGAAATCACATTGATTCGTTGTACACAAGTGCTGAGTTCCCGCACTGGCCCAAACTTCCCACCTCCTGCATTCTGCACCAACCACTTGCCATGCTGCTGTTTCTCATCCTTGCTCCCTCAGAAGGCAGATCAGCCATTGGCTAGCAGGTTCCAAAACATCCCAACCATCAGTGTGACTCTTTCCCTTCCCTTTTTCATCCTCTAATTCAATCAAGGGATCAGAAGAGACATTCCCTGCCACTTCATCACTCAAACTACTGTAGGTAAGCTACTCCTATCTGAAAAAAATAATTCTCTGGGCTTTCACCGAGGACACTTCCAGGAGTGTGTCAGTGGTTTGCTTTGTGGTATTTTTCCAGGGAGTCCATTCTCTTCTTTATTACTTTTGCTGATGCCATAACAGTATGGCAAAGCCTTAGGCAGACTGAGACCCTGCTGTGCTGGATGTGGCAGAAGCAATGATCAGAGAGCAGAATTTGCATCCAAAAAAATAAGATCTCTGCAGTATAACTTTTCCCACCTCTATCAAAAGGACTGGGGTGGAGACTGTGCATTCTGGGATGAGTTCCCAGGCCTTTCCCATCTGCACAGGAACTGCCATGTACACAGCAGAGCTCCTGCTGTCCCTGCCTCAAGTTAACAGGTGTGAAGGCAGTTTCCCCGTGAGCTACACAGCCCGGTCTCCACTCACGACCTCTCCTCTCCTCCACCCCACCACTGGTCCACACTGCAATGAGAAATTAGACCTTGGTAATCACTGGGCTGTTTTACAATGGCACTGGAGTTGGTGGAGTCAGCAGAGATAAACCCCTGATCTGTAAACAAGTGGCAGCCCTTGGAATGGCAAAGGACTGGGAAGAGAACACAGTTAATCCTAAGTCTAAGCTGCAAGTGGCAGGTACATTTTAAGTGTGTCCCCTGACTCAGTACCCAGCTGTGGTGAGTTTATAGCCTTTGATATTGTTACATTAATCATAAGGAATCTCCCAGTTCCTTGAAAACACAGCGACAAGCTCTCCAGGGCTGGATTCAGTGGTTTTATTCCTAGGTAATAGCCCTCTCCCTCATTTATAGCTATGTCTAGACACATAGTGAGGAAAGTGCTATAAACACTTGATGGAAAAACCCTGTCTACCTCCTAATTCCTGCATTTCACATCCCAACCGTGCAGTGAGTACATGGCTGTAAAAATCTGTGCTCACACACCTGCCCATGCCACCAGACCTGTGCGACAGCAGCTTGCTGTCCCTGGCATGGGGACACAGCTGGCCCAGCCCAGAGGGTTCCCAGGGGTGGGAGACTGTTTGCTCAAGTCCTACAGTCTGCCTCAAAAAAATGGCCAGGTGGGAAGGCAAGAAGGAAAAGATGCTGCAAATCCCCTTGGGAAGCTGCAGTAGGAGCAGCAGTGCTGCTCAAGGCATTTCTCAGCACTGCCCTTCCAAGCACTCTCTGACCAGGCAGGACAGTGTGAATAGGGAGAAATCAAACACACACATAAACAGGAGAAAGGAAAGGACATGTTTATTCCTTTTTGGGGGGATGCTAATTCATTATTAATCAAAACCAAGAAAATGAACATAATGGGATAAAATCCTATCATGTTCAAGGCCTCTATGAAAGTCATAAAAGCATTTACTAAGTTTAATGCACCCATAATTCCACTGCTCCAGTTATACCTTGTACAGAGGGACTCTGACTACCTATTTTACATCTCCCCAGGGTACTTGAAATAACTGAGGCCTCTGAGGAAGGTGAGAGTGGCCAGGGTGAATATATGCTGAAGCCTGGGGTTGGCCCAATGTCACCGAGGACAACACAGGGAAGGAGAATTCAATCACGGCCCCATGGAAGATGATGGTGATGTTGACCAGGACCAAGCACACAGGGGAAGGGGCTGATAAGAAACACCTCAGCCATATCATAGAAGCATAGAATCATTTAGACTGGAAAAAGCTGCTAAGATTGTAGAGTCCAACAACTAACCTGACACTGCCAAATTCACTACTATAATGTCCCTAAATGCCATATCTACACATATTTTAAATCCCTTCAGGATGGTGACTCAACCACTTCCCTGGGCAGCATGTTCCAGTGCTTGACAATCCTTTTCATGAAGAAGTTTTCCCTAATATCCAACTCAAACCTCCCCTAGCAAACCTTGAGGCCATTTGCTCTTGCCCTGTCACTTACTACCTGGAAGAACTGGGCAACTCCCACCTTTTCACACCCTCTTTTCAGGTGGTTGTAGAGAGCCCTAAGGTCCCCCCTGAGCCTCCCTATCTGCAGGCTGAGCCCCCCAGCTCCCTCAGCTGCTCCTCATCAGACTTGTGCTCCAGACCCTTCATCAGCTTTGCTGCCCCTCTCTGGACTTGCTCCAGCACCTCTATGTCCTTCTTCAAGTGAGTGGCCCAAGAATGAATCCAGACAAAGCAGAGAGGCAGTCAGGGACTGACAGTGAGTGAACCAGTGACCTGCCTGGGGTGACTCTGCTGCCAGCAAAGGTGGCGATGCCAGTTGTTTTTGATTACTTTTCAGCTCTTGTGTGCATGTACTGCACAGCACTTGGAGCCTTCAAGATAAAAGGTACTTTCACCAGCACTTCAGTGGCTTGTTTCCTATTATAGGTCTGGTTTTGACACTCCCCCACCCTCTTATCTAACTTTCTCTACAAAGCTCTTCTCACTTTTTCATCTCTCTTCTGTGGTCCCTAGCCAGGGAAAAAGCAAAATAACAAAAACAATACCTAAACCGTATTTATTTCCTTTTCAGAAAGCTTGAGTTTAGTCAGATGCAGTGATCTGGAGACAGGAGACTTTCATAAAGGTGATTCTATAACAAAGAAATATGAATACTTTGCTGTAAACTTCTCTCTTCAAAATGACTTGGTACTTAAGGAAAAAAGGCCTTTGTTTTTTCTTTTCTTGTTTTTAATGAGCCTAGTGAATGTTTTAATTAAGTTGGATAGAAATTTTCACAGTTTCTTGATGTGAAAATGTGAGCCTATAAGAGTTGCCTTTGATGCTTGAGTTATGTTTTAAACACTTGATGAGTCCTGCAGAGCTGTTAATCCTTTTAGCATAGCTAATAGCTGTTGCTGGAGTGCTCCTGAAATCCTGTTTTGTTTGTGTCTTCTGGGCTGGAAGCTTCCTCCAGAATGGCAGCAGTTCACCCTGGAGCTGTTTGCAGGTGTCCCCCCACACCACTGAGGACACCTGAAAACCCCAGGGCTGGTGGATCTTTGATGGAAGCCATGGGAGTCTTCCCACATATATAACAGGGTGATGCTGGACAGCTCCAGCATCCACTTACAGGAATGCATAAAAAATCCAGTGTCATTCCAGAGTTGTGCCAGGAGGAGGTCAGAGGAATTTAAGAGCCCCCCTTCACCCCATCACCCTTCCGGATGGGTCACCTGCATGAAATGGTGCAGCAGGAGCTCAGGAATGGTGCCCCAACCCTGGGCTCAATAGTGGAGCACACACCGCAGTCTGTGCGTGCCATCCCCTGTTGTGTTCAGTGCTGCTACCTTAAAATAAGGCTTTTCATTATCAAATATTTTGAGTTCAGCTCTCTCCAGATTTGGCAAGCCACCCCACACCTTGTAAACAGGCTTCCCTCTGCTCTCTAGCTCTGGATTTGCTTGAAGGATAGGTAGCAAACTGACTTTGGGGAAATGCAAATGCCTTCCACAAAGGATGCTGCAGGGAGAGATGAAAGCCAACTCCATTTGCATTAGTTCTGTAACTGGATGTTTTCCCTCTCCCGTTTAGTTCACACACACACATTTTTGCCACTAAGCTATTTGTTGTCAGCTGCTCCTCCCAGGAGTTTTGAAGAAATCCCCATTTACACACAAAGTTACTTGTCAGGGCACCAGCAGCAAGCTGCACAGGTGAAAGGAGCACCTCGGGAGCTGGGATTCAGCAGAGCCCTTCCATGGCCTTTTGGGCCAGTGCCACCTTGCTCTGTACCCCCATGCACAAAGGAGGACACACCGAGCCTGCAGCAGGACCCACAGGACCCTCCTGCCATCCCCCCCCCCCCCCCCCCCCCCCCCGCAGCATTAATGTCAGAATAGTCCAAACAAACCAGCAGGTTGATGAGCTCCAACCCTGTGCTTTTAGGTGTCCCATAGCAAAATATCAATCTGTTTGTTAAAGAACAAAGGCAGATGCAGGAAAGCATTCTCTGGGTCCGTGTGCTAAAGAACAGAATAAGCAGGGCTGTCTCCCAGGTGGGTGTGTGTACACGGCACGCCTGGGGATGGGTATTCATCCTGCTGCTGCTGCCTCTCCACAGCAAGAGCCCAGAATCTCCACTGGGTTTCCTCTGAAGAGCTCCTTGGAGAGCCTGCAGTGCACAGCAAGGCACCCAGAGCTGGATGAGGACACAGGGAAGCGGCGCTGGGGACTCAGCGCCAGACTAGAGCTCCAGCTGAGACGCTGTGCCAAGCCATGCTCACTTCCCTCAGCACACCACTCTGAGACCCTCCTCCACCATTTGCATGGCTTTTTGTATCTATTTCCCTTATTACCTTTTAAAGGGAGCAGGGGAAACCGCTCTGGCAGCAACCAGAGGAGTTTAAGAACAGTTATGCTCAGGCAGCCTTTGAAGCCACTGAGGTAAAAGGGATGGGGCTGGAGATCCTAGTACTGCTAGTGTCCTAACCAGAGGCATTTCTGGCTTAAACAGGCAGCCAAACATCTGTTTTCATTCTGACAGCAAGAGCTTTGCATTGGGAAACAGATAAAAACCCAAGGAAACCGATAAAAATCTGGTTTATATTCAGCCCCGTCTACTGTTGGTTGCGGCAAAACCCCTAGAGAGCCCTAAAACTGCAGAATCTGTGCTCATTTCACCTTATGTCAGTGACACTCGGGCGAAGGGGATTTCTGGAGGAGGATTTTTGCACGCAGCGATCAGACTCTTGTACTCACATCCATTCTTGCAGATAAACCCAGGGCACCCTTTGCCACACAACAGGCACCTGGGGGAAGCCCAGTGCCACCTGTGATCTGCAGCCACAGGGTGGGCACCTCGCAGCCGGCATGCAGCCCAACTCAGCATCAGTGCTGGCAGAGCAAGGAGCTGCGCAGGACCCGTGGGGCACAGCAAGCCTGGGAGATGTGGAGGGCATCGTGCTGGGGCTGTGGGCATTACTGCAGCCTGTGTGAAGGGGGGGTCACACCTAGAGGCATCCAAATTCCTGGCATAAACCACCACGGGACACCTAAAGCCTCGTGCCAGCTGCCCGGCTGCCCAACGAGAAGTGTGACAGAGGCATGTCCAGAGCGAGGACTCCAGATCTGACATCTCTCCAGAGCAGGAGCACAGGACCGGGCTCCCCAGGCGATGCGCTGGGCTGAGCACACCTTCCCTTCCGCAAGGCAGAGCCACAGACCGGTACCCCACGCCCATGGGAAGTCACAGCTCAGCCGCACAGCCGGTCTGCACGGCCGATGGTGACAGTCTGCCACCGTGCAGGGAAAAGAGGGAAGAGGCTACAAACAGGGATCTTCCACGCACAGGGAAGCACCCCGGTAAAATCCGCTCCAGACAGCAGCGGCAAGGCAGGACCCCCAGCAGTACCCACGTCCCCTGGTGCACATCGGGGCTGCAGGTGGGCAGCGCCCTTGGCACCGGGCTAGCAGAGGGAAAGTCTCGCTCAGAACATGTTCAGCACTCTCAGGGAAACCTGCCCTCTCCTCATGGCCCCGGCTGTGCCACCTCGCCCATGGGCTATGTCCCCTCTCCCACACTCACGTTCTGAGGTCGACTGTAAAGGGGACGTGTTTCCAAGGCGGAAACGGGAGCATCCCAAGCCTCCCCAACACTTAGCCCTGCCAGGAGGCTGGAAAAAGTCCCCGTTCCCTGCGGAGAACCGAGCTCCAGCACAGTGCTCATCCTCCAGCCAAGGCCTAGCGGGGAGCATCCCCGGGAGCGGGACGGACCCTGCGGGGCGAGACATCCGCACCCTGAGCAGCGGCAGGCTCCGGGCATGCCCCTCGGGGCTCCCCCGTCCCACGGGTTCCTCTCGGGTCTCCTACCCCGAGGCCAGATTCCCTGAAGCCAAGTTTGGTCCAAGAGCAACAGAAGCTTCTCCCACACCAGCCCGAGAAGCCGGTTCCGCTCCCCCCCACCCCTGGCCGCTTTCCCCCGGCTCCTCGCCACTGCGGCCGGTCCCGAGCGGGATTCCGGCCCTCGTCGTTGTCCCGCCGGAGGGCTCGGCGGGTCCGGGCGCAGCGGAGAGCGGAGGGGAGGAAGAGCGGCCGGCGGAGGGGCGCAGCCCGGGGCAGCCCCATCCCTGCAGCATCCGCTGGCGGAGTGGCGAGGGAGCGAAAGCGGGGAGCCGGTGCCCGGTGGGACCGCAACGGGGCAAACTTGCGCCGGGTCCGGAGCCCGGCGAGACGATACCGCGGCGGAGGAGGAGAGATGCTCGGCGCCGCGCGGCGGGGGCGGCGAGGCCCCCGGGTGCCGCCGGCGTGCCTTACCTGCCGGGCCGCTCCGGAGGCTGCAGTCCGCGTCGTAAATCCGTGTGCCGGGTGCGGAGCCGGGTGCGGCGCCGGGCGGGCGGGCGGGTGCCCCCCCCGGGGCCGAGG